>JAJONR010003233.1:0-105681 GCA_029582245.1 Solanum etuberosum | reverse complement strand
ATTATATTATTGTTTTATTTTATTACTTGTGTATATTGCATGTTTGTTTTACTTGTATATTTGTTTTTATCTCCTCCTCAATTTAAAAAAAATGAATTCAGTCGGGACCCACATTTGTGGATTTCGAAGGATGCCTAACACCTTCCCTTCGAAATAACTTGAACCCTTATCTAGAATCTAATAGTTTCGTAGATATTTTTTAATTGGTTTCCTAGTTTTTTCCTAAAATTAGGTGGCGACTCCTTTAAAACTTCTTTATTCTTGAAATTCTTTTAAAATCGACTTAATTGTTTATTTTTTTGAGTCACCGCGACGTTTCTCCCTGTTTGAATAGAGTAGGGATGCAAACAGAATGGCGACTCTGCTGGGGATTATAGAGGCTCTAACCATTATGAATTCATCTTTTCAAATTGAGGAGCGTTTTCTTTTCTTGTGTTATACCTTGTATGTTGTATATTTTGTTGATTATTTGAATACTGTACTTGCGGTGTATTCTTTATCTGTTTTCTTGTATTTACATTGTTGTTGCATTCATGATATTTCTTCAACTACCTCATCATATTCAGAATTGCGAATTCAATCTAGGAATTTCAAACTTATAGTTTTAAGTTATTTTTTCCACTCCTCTCACGTTTCTAGATTTCCTCATCTCAATCTTCACAGATTGAATCTCGGATCGAAAAGTTTTGGACAAATTAGCAGTTGTCATCTCGTTTTTTTGTTGTTTGTATAGATGCATGGACAAATTTGGTTAATTATGTTGTACTTTTCATGGATGAAAATTCGAAATTGTCAAATTTGAACTGCGGTAACAAACTTTCTGGTTAAAATTGAACTTTGTGGTTAACATTACTATGAAAATAACTTCTACATGCTCCTATTCTCACTTGAACGTTAATTGGAGGTTTCTTTATATGTATATGGAAAAACTTTATGATATATCGATTGCGTGTGAATTTTTCTTCTCCGTGTTTGGATTCTATTATATCTGGCTGTTTGAGGTTTCTACAATCATTTTGGATTTATTTGAGGTTTTGGTATTGAATTTGAGAAAGAGACTGGTTAAAGTTTTTCAATTTTCTAAAATGTTTTTCACTGTCTCATTCCTCTTGAAAGGATACTAGACCTTTAGGGAACACAAAAATGTCTTCTATTTGATTAAAAATCTTGTTTGTGGTACCGTTGAATCCTACTTTTAGTGTGCCTGGCATGAGAAAAAGTAACTCGAATGACGTGGATGAGTGTGGACAGGGTTGACAAAGCTTGTAGGATAGCGTAGGAAACAATTTGTCTTGAATTTTTGGGTGGTGGAGCTCCGATCAGTCCCCATAGACCTGAGATAAGTGCAATGTTGTTTGATAGTAGGCATGATAAGTTGTTCGTGGATCTGTTTTCTCAAAGTAACTGATCCTTGTGAAGGAGATATTGAGGCTATGCCAAGCTCTCATATTGTGTAGGTAAGGTTGCAAGTCCCAAGTGTAAACTATGATGAATTTTGTGCCCCAGGAAACGCAATTGTTAAGTTTAGTGATTTAATTCAACCAACATTTTTCAATTTTTGTTTACTATGATCAAACTGTATTTACATTAATCTTTAACTAGTTAGTTGAGTGCCTAAGATATTTTTAATATTCAGAAAACAAAGCCAACTCAACGATTTGGTTCTCTAAAATTCCTTATCATTTAAAAAAATACACAACTTAAGATATTATATATAATCTCTAAAGTTTTCTATCATTTAAAAAATTATAAAAATCCTTTCTCGGATACATCTCTATCATTTGCAAGGTATCGAACAATCAAGAAATGTATCCGAGAGCAATGAAAAATCTGAAAATTTTATAATTCGGAAAACTTTGGAGATAGAATGTAATTAGCCCCCAAATATATGGGATTTTTGTACGTTATACTTAAATGTTACATATATATTTCATAATCCAAATTTGAATCCAAGAGCCAAAATTTAGGGTCACATGAAGACCAAGAAGAGGGCCAAAATTTCAGTCCAAAGTGTGTTGAATTCTCACCCAACAAGGGCTGAAAATCACAGCAATGTATATAAGCCCAAATATGAGATGAAGTCATATGGGTTTTTGGTGCAAATTTGCCAATTTTCCTCTTATTTTTGTTAGCTAATTTTATGAAGAAGTTTGTTATTATTTTTACATGTTCTCCTAGTTTAATAGTTTTCTAGATAGGAATAATGATTGTATACAATAATCTACCCTTTTAAACGCATTTGTAAAATTATACAGAATATATTATTATTTTTCACTGTGTCTATATTGTTTATATATTAATTGATAGTAGGTACTTCCCCTCTACCTCTTTTGCTATTTTTTTAATTTTAAAAAACATTGAGCATAATCTATACAACTTTTTCATGGCTATCATTTTCTAAAATGACATATTAACATATTTCTTGGTAACTTCTTGTTGTTTAATTCTACAAGAATTCTTATCCTATATGAATTATTGGCTACATTTCTTTGAAATAATCGATGAATTAATTTTATTATATAATGCATTTTGTCACCACATACGTCATCAATCGGTCACATTTCAATAATTTTCTCTTATATAAACTCTCATTAATTAAAACCTTACATTCTACCATAAATTAATTAGTAAAATTCTATCTTACACCAAATAATTATGGAGAACTTGAAGAATGATTGTCATGTTCTTCTTGTAACATTTCCAGGTCAAGGTCATATTAATCCATCTCTTCAATTTGCCAAAAAATTAGTTAATTTAGGAATAAAAGTCACTTTTTCCACTAGCCTAACAGCTTTTAATCGTATTTCCAAGCTTCCAAATATCGAAGGATTAAGCTTTACTCCTTTTTCTGATGGCTATGATGGAAAATTTAAAGGATCGCTAGATGAGTTCGAGTCATTTTATTCTTCCCTAGTGAGTCATGGTTCTAAATTCGTGACTCAAATCATAGAATCTAGGGCGGTTGAGGGCCGCCCTTTCAAACGTGTCATTTACACAACCCTTATGGCATGGGTTGGTATAGTGGCTAAGGGCATTAACGTCCCATCTACATTTTTTTGGATCCAACCCGCTACGGTTTTGGACATTTATTATTATTGCTTCACTGACTATGCTGATTGTTTCAAGAATTGTTCTCAAGACCAAGTTGTAGATCTTCCAGGATTACCTCGACTAAGTCCTCGTGATTTTCCCTCATTTGTGTTCACCGATGTGAATTCTAAGTATGGTTGGGGAGTTAAGTCTATCATAGACCAAATTGAGTTATTGAATAGTGAAAAAAATTCAAGAGTACTCGTGAACACTTTTGATGATTTGGAATTTGATGCTTTGAGGGCATTGAAGAATTTAACTATGGTTGGAATTGGTCCTACAATTCCTTCAGCTTTTCTTGATGGAAATGATCCTTTAGATAAGTCATTCGGAGCTGATTTAAGACGGAGTTTGGAAAATTACATGGATTGGTTGGATACAATGACTAAAGAATCGGTTATTTACATAGCATTTGGTAGTTACTCTGAGATATCAAGTCAATTGATGGAGGAAATAGGTCAAGGATTGGTCAAATGTGGAAGGCCATTTTTGTGGGTGATTAGAGAAGAAAAAGAAGGGGGATATCCCGAGGAAAAATTGACTTGTAAAGAGGAATTAGAAAAACAAGGGAAAATCTTGCGTTGGTGCTCGCAAGTGGAAGTGTTACAACACCCGTCTTTAGGTTGTTTCTTGACTCACTGTGGATGGAATTCGACTTTGGAGAGCCTGTCTTCTGGCATGCCGATCGTGGCGTGTCCGTTGTGGACCGATCAAGGTTGCAACGCTAAGCTTGTTCAAGATGTTTGGAAGATTGGCATTAGAGTGAATGCCAGTGAAGAAGGTGTCGTCAAAAGAGATGAGTTCAAGAGGTGTATAGATATCGTGATGGAAGATGGAGAGAAAAGGGAGGAGCTTAAGAAGAATGCCAAGAAATGGAAGGATTTGGCTAAGGAAGCTATGAAGGAAAATGGTTCATCAAATGTAAATCTCAAAGCTTATGTTAATGAGATTTTACTCTGTCATTAAAGACAGTTCGATGCACAAAATATCCCCGTTCATGCAAAATCCAAATCATTATTAAAAAAAAAATAAAAAAAAATTGAGTATCGTTCTTGTAATACCTTAGCCTATATATGTTACACGTATTACGTACGCATAATTATTTAAACAATTGTGCAAATTAAAGAGTAATTAAGCATCATATTTTGGTTAATGACATTAGTTAAGTTTGAGTTTTTGTTTGTATTTGAATTATTAGTACTTTGAGAATGATGGACACGTGATAAAGTCCGTAGAAATGTGTTAGGTATAATACCAGATTCAAGTAAATTTTTATCAAAAAAATAAATAAAATACACATTGATTAATTAATTAGTGACAAAAAGTAAAGGCTTAAAATTCTCCTGAAACAAGATAAATTGCTCGGATGGTAAGTATCCTTTGTCTTCAATCCGAAAATTGTGAATTTCGAGTCACTAAAAAAACAAAAAAGATGAAAACTCTTAAGGAGTAATAAAAAAAAATATTAAAATTCTTCCGATTCTAATCCATATACCTGAATTCTTATCTTATACAAATTGATGGGGCTACCTTTTTTTTATGAAAAAACAATATATAAATTGAATTAGTACAATATGTATGTTGTCATCACAAATGTCATCAATTACTATGTCCAAATATTTTTTATCTTATATATAAACTCCAAAACCATACACATACCAAATGCAAAACACTTCATTAGCGTCTATAAAAAATTTCTCTCTTTTCCCTACCAAAAAAATGGAAAATATGAAGAATGAAAAATCTCATGTTCTTATTGTAATATTTCCAGGTCAAGGTCATATTAATCCATCTCTTCAACTTTCCAAATGCTTAATCAGTTTAGGCATTAAAGTTACTTTATCTACAAGTCTATCAGCTTTCAATAAAATAAAAATACTTCCAAATATTGAAGGATTAAGCTTTGCTCCTTTCTCTGATGGCTATGATGGCAATTTCAAAGGTTCATTTAATGACTTTCATTCATATTATTCTTCTATAAAGTCTCATGGGTCAAAATTTATTTTCAATTTAATTAAATCAAATGCAAAAAATTGTACTCCTTTTACACATATTATCTACACTATTATTATGGAATGGGCTGGTTTAGTAGCAAAAGAATTAAATATTCCATCTACATTATTTTGGATCCAACCAGCCACAGTTTTTGATATTTATTATTATAGATACACTGATTATTTTGATTATTTCAAGAATTGTGATTCTAAGGATAAAATAATGGAGTTACCAGGATTGCCCCCACTTAGTCCAATTGATTTTCCTTCTTTTGTGTTTGATGATGTGGAGTGCAACAATTGGGCAGCTGAGTCTATTAAAAGGCAAATTGAGATATTGACTAGTGAAGAAAATCCAAAAATTCTTGTGAATACTTTTGATGATTTGGAATTTGATGCTTTGAGGATTTTGAAGAATGTGACTATGATTGGAATTGGGCCTTCAATTCCTTCAAATTTTCTTGATGATATTTCTTTTCGAGCTGATATGATTGAGATTAGTTCAAAAAATTATATGAATTGGTTGGATTTAATGACAAAAGGATCAGTTATTTACGTAGCATTTGGTAGTTACACTGAGACATCAAGTCAATTGATGGAGGAGATTGGTCAAGGGTTGTTGAAATGTGGGAGACCATTTTTGTGGGTGACTAGGGAAGGGCAAAATGGGGAAAAGTTGACTTGCAAAGATGAACTGGAAAAGCTGGGTAAGTTAGTGAGTTGGTGCTCGCAAGTGGAAGTTTTGAAACACCCTTCTGTTGGTTGCTTTCTGACTCATTGTGGGTGGAATTCCACTCTGGAGAGTATAGCTTCTGGAGTGCCCATCGTTGCCTGTCCAATTTGGAACGATCAACTTTGTAACGCGAAGCTCGTTCAAGATGTTTGGAAGAATGGCGTTAGGGTTAATACCGATGACGGAGGTATTGCTGAAAGAGATGAATTTGAGAGGTGTATAGAGATCGTGATGGGAAGCGGCAAAGAAGGGGAACAACTGAAAAAGAATGCCAAGAAATGGAGCGATTTATCTAAGAAAGCTATGAAGGAAAATGGTTCATCAACCGTGAATCTCAAGACTTATGCTAATGAATTTTTACTTGGTGGTAGTTGGTTTAAATAAATAAAAATAAAAATCAAGTCTTTTATTTTTCTTGTCCATATAATAGAATGATCTATTTTTCATGTATAGAGTGAATAATGTCACTCAATCGATGACCTTACTATACTTTTTTTTTTTTAAAATGGTGATTTTGAAGGTAAAGATTGAGAAGTAAGGCATAACGTACTTTATCCTCCGTTTTATTTTTTGTTCAAAACTATTTTTATCGTTGAAACGTAATTAAAAAATATCCTAATCGTTAGTTAAATTAACATAAAATTAAGAGCATTTATCTATTCTTCGAAGGAGGCAGGAATTAAAAATTCAAAATTTTAACTCCGCTCACGTGAATAATGAATAATGTGTGTTACTGTATGCGTCTGTTGTTGGTGAAACATTTTTTGGTGTTTAGTGAGCTAGCAAACAAAGAATTTACCATGGTTTAATATATTCATTTTTATTCATATGGTCACACCTACTCTGTCACTTTAGCAGATTTCCAATGCCCAAAGTAATACAAATTAACTTGATAGACATATTGAAAACACTCCTAAATAGACGTGAATTATTAGTTTTATCTTTAAACTATTAACAGCCTAAAGAACATCTTTTACTTGACTAAAGTCTAACTGAACTTAAATATGCTCTCAATCTTACATCATGAGTGAAATACATTCCTAAATTCTCGTCAAGTATAGGAGTGTTGTCAATAGTACTTTTCTCGGCTTTTTATCAAGAATCACATGCTCCTACAAGAATGTGAGACCACTTGTTATGTCATATGACAGATCGGGAGTGATCGAAAGTGTATCTAAGTTTAGTTAGTCAAGTAGATGAATGTTTTTAAGACTGTCAATAATTTACGAACAAAATTAATATTTGTGTCAAATTCAGAGTGTGTTCAATACTTCTCTCAATTAACTTATATTTATGCGTTTGATATGATAAAAAAATGGTGAGCTAGTAATCTTTTTTTGAAAATATATTTTAATTAATAATAATAATAATAGCCGATCGAAAACTGTCCCGACACAATTATTCTTTAGCATTAAAGATAATGAGAATTAAATATTATTGGAGTGAATAGTATGAAGTTAATTCTATTCTCATTAATTTTTATAAGTTTTGTGTTTTATTTTTCAACTTCTAATATGACAAGGAAAGTACATCAATTGTACACTTCCTTTCACATGCGGGTTTAATTTTTTTATATATATATATGTATAATAATCTTTTTAATAATAAGTGACCGTGAAATTCGAGTAATATATGATTATTCTTATACTATATATTGAAGTATATGTTATCTCAACAAAGAACTTAACTATGCGCCGTATATATTATCTCATCAAAGAACTTAACTACCCTGTTAAAAAGAACATATTTTATTGATTTAATTATATTCTCAAATAATATTATGTTTAAGTGTTTGATATATTTATTATTTTTGGTAACAATTAAATTCGTAGTGGTTACTTTTTGAATATGCTCAGAATAAATCTTGCTATGATATAATAATATATAAATATAAATTACACTAAACACACCATATAACAAATTTGATCGAGAAATGACATTGAACTACGACCTCTTTTATCACGATCAATATATTAACTTTACACGGCACTACGTACGTACCTTTTACAACTGTGACAAATTGACAAGTTGCAAAATGAAACAAATTAATATAATATTCCTCATTAAAATATTCTAAGAAATGCTTTAAAAATCAATAATTACAAAAATCATTAGCTTTAATTTCAATTTATGCGATATAGTTCAAATTTTAAAAGTTAAATTGTTTAATTTTGATCGTAATGAAAATTTTAAGTTTTTTATCTAGAATTTAAATACTTAAAAACAACGTAAAACATATTAAACGTCACGATCATTCATAATTTAAAATATTTTTAAAAGTTGAAATTTGACTAATGAAGTAATTACTTGGAAGCTGAAAATTCTCTTGAATATTCCCACATCATCTTGTCAACTTCGAAGAGCAACTTTGTAATTAGTGGTATAAAATACTATAAGATAATGCATTTATTTATTTAAAATAAATAAAATGACAGCTATTTACGTTACCAAGAAAAGAACAAATTGGCTTTAGTCAGCACAGACGTCGTTAATTAATTATTAGATACAAAATAAAACTACATACTCCAATCAAGTAGTACTATATAGAGCAACTTTCACGTATAGCAAACATAAAAATCATATTTGTATGTTATAGCTATAATTTATATAATTGCGCTCCATAACAAACATTAATATGTATATTTCGCTATACATATACAAAAGAAGCAATTGTATAATTTGTTTCGGTATACATATACAAAAGAATCAATTGTATAAAGCGAGAAAGAGAGAAAGACAAAAGAAAACTGGGTAGGGAAAGATCGTATTTGTATAATCATACGAAAATATATGCATTTGTATTTGTATATACAATTCTCTCTCGCTTTATACAAACACAAACGCAATGTATACATTTGTGAGAGAGGCGAGCGAGATCTGGGAGAGTGGCGAGCGAGATATGGAAGAGGGGAGAGAGGGGAACGAAAATATATGTATATATACAATTTTCTCTCGATATATACAACTTTCTCTCGCTTTATACAAACACAAACGTATTTTATACATTTGTGTTTGTATAAAAGCGAGAGAGGCGAGGGAGACTGCCTAGCGAGAACGAGAATGGCGAGCGAGATTCACCAGGGAGAGAGGCGAAATAGCAACAGTTTGCTATGGGGTACAATTAAATCAAACTATGATTATAACATTTAATTTGAATTAATAATTTGCTATTATATACAATTTTCCCTACTATATATACATTATTGGCCCATGCAAACGTAAATCATATAACAAAAATAAAAAATAAAAAAATTCTCTTCCTTTACTTTTGATCCATATAAAGATTGATTTAGAACTTAAATTTTTAAAGTTTTTAATTGATAATATTTACATATTAAATGAATTTCTTAAGATAAATATAAATACACAAAATCGATTTGAATAATGCTATTTAAGTCATAGTGGCAAGATTGAAGTAAAAGAAAAAAAAATTGCATTTTTTTTAATTTAGTTCTTTTTTTAGCTCAAAATATATCCAAATTAAATTAAAATTTACAATGTCAATATCTAAAATATAAAGTTTTTTTTTTTTTTTTAAAAAAAAGAGAACATTATAGATATTGATCCATAGCATTTAATGCCATAAATTTTCTGTTAAAAGAAAGAGAACAGCATTCCATGTGATGGTCAATTCATATTCGGTATATCATGTGACAATAACTAATGACGAATTTAAAATTTAAATTTTATACATAAATTTTTAGTGTCTAACTTATTATATTTTTAAAATTACAAATCCATAAAATTACTAGTATATTTTAAAATTTGAATAATATTTGATATATAAACTAATTTATCACATTAAAAATATTGGATTCAGATGAACTCGGTATTACGGCATTAGATCAGCCCGTGATAGATGCACCAAAATCTTTACATTGTATCTGGCTATCCTAGATTAGGCAGTAGCTTGACACAAATTTTTATTTTTATACTAATTGAATAAAACAAAAAATAAATAACAGAAACATATCCAAGACAACTCATGTCATGCATGACTAATTCTGAAATTGGGGTTACTGGCTACTGCATGAAAGGTATAGCTCACTAACAAATATACAATACTAGTGCCATCATCGATTGTGATGGAGTGGTGAGATTACTTTAGTTAGAGGTCTAATGTCAAATGAGCTTTGCATTGCACGATTGGAATTTAGGCGAAGCTCCAACGATGAGAAAGCAAAACAATACATACAATAGTAAAATTTATTTATTTTCTTGCGTCAATTTGTTTGTCTTTTTTTTAATACGTTTGATAAAAATGTCTTTTTTTCTTTTTGGTAATTATTTAATTTTCGACTTTTCACGAAATATATTTAAGATTAGAGAACTAAAGAACGTTTTAGTACATATATTTAATTTAAGATTATAAAACTTAAAAGTCTTATCTTCTTCTGTAAATTACGTATCAAATTAAAATTAGTTAAATAAATTAAAACAAAATATTTATTTTGCAAGTAAGATAAATAGTCACTCTCCGCTGTCCATCTGATGTTTTTTTTTTATAGTATTAAATAAATTAAAAGGAAGAAACTAAAAGGAAGCACGGGCAAAATTTGTCTTCTCATCAATTTCGTCACCTCAAACGTCATATGACATGCATCCATGTGTCTAAATTTGGTCCTCAAACATGTTACTCAAACGTAGGAATGGATGTGATACGATAGATATTGAAATTTTTAATATCGTAACATGCTCACCCCTACAAACTCCTTATATATATCCCTCTAACTGTCATCATATATATCACACAATAATTAAGAGTCTTACGAGTCAAAGATTTCTCTCACACAATACGAAAGTCTACTTTTCTTCGCTTGACCTCGAAACTTAAACTTAGGTTCTTTAGCTTCTATTTTCAGAGTGCGTTCGCTCTTCTATTTTTAAGTTTGTGAGTGTAAAAATGGTGCAACCCCATGTCCTCTTGGTGACATTTCCCGTACAAGGTCATATCAATCCATCTCTCCAATTTGCCAAGAGGCTAATCAAAATGGGCATTGAGGTGACATTCACCACTAGCATTTTCGCCCATCGTCGTATGGCGAAAATCGCAGCTTCCACCGCACCCAAGGGCTTAAACTTGGCGGCATTCTCTGATGGATTTGATGATGGTTTCAAGTCTAACGTGGATGATTCTAAACGTTACATGTCAGAGATAAGAAGTCGTGGGTCTCAAACTTTAAGGGATATCATTCTGAAGAGTTCAGACGAGGGACGCCCTGTCACGTCCCTCGTCTACACTCTTTTGCTACCTTGGGCAGCTGAGGTAGCGCGTGAATTCCACATCCCATCCGCGTTACTATGGATTCAACCAGCAACTGTGCTAGACATATACTACTACTACTTCAATGGCTATGAGGATGAAATGAAGTGTAGCTCAAATGATCCAAATTGGAGTATCCAATTACCAAGGCTTCCATTACTAAGAAGCCAAGATCTTCCATCTTTTTTAGTTTCATCTATCTCTAAAGATGATAAATATAGTTTTGCTCTACCAACATTTAAAGAGCAACTAGACACATTAGATGGTGAAGATAATCCAAAGGTACTTGTGAATACATTTGATGCATTAGAGCTAGAGCCACTCAAAGCTATTGAAAAATACAATTTAATTGGAATTGGACCATTGATTCCTTCATCATTCTTGGATGGAAAAGATTCCTTGGATTCTTCATTTGGTGGTGATCTTTTTCAAAAGTCTAATGATGACTACATGGAATGGTTAAACTCGAAGCCTAAATCATCAATTGTTTATATCTCATTTGGGAGTCTATTGAATTTATCAAGAAACCAAAAGGAGGAGATTGCAAAAGGGTTGATAGAGATTAAAAGGCCATTCTTATGGGTAATAAGAGATCAAGAAAATATGAGAGAAGTAGAAAAAGAAGAAGAGAAATTAAGTTGCATGATGGAATTAGAGAAGCAAGGGAAAATAGTACCATGGTGTTCACAACTTGAAGTCCTAACACATCCATCTTTAGGATGTTTTGTCTCGCACTGTGGATGGAATTCGACTCTAGAGAGCCTGTCGTCAGGCGTGCCTGTAGTGGCATTTCCTCATTGGACAGATCAAGGGACAAATGCAAAGTTGATTGAAGATGTTTGGAAGACAGGTGTCAAGTTAAGAGTGAATGAAGATGGTGTCGTTGAGAGTGAAGAGATAAAAAGGTGCATAGAAATTGTAATGGATGGTGGAGAAAAAGGAGAAGAAATGAGAAAGAATGCACAAAAATGGAGAGAATTGGCAAGAGAAGCTGTGAAAGAAGGTGGATCTTCAAAAGTGAATCTAAAAGCTTTTGTTCAAGAAGTTGGCAAAAGTTGTTGAAAAATTAAATTTCTTGATGAGAAATTGTTTTCCTAATTATAATTTTCTTTTTTTCGTAATAAAATTTAGAGTTTTATACCTTGACGACGTATAACAATTATTATAATTTGCTTCTCATTATAAGTAAACTTACTTAACCTAGAAAATATGGCATGCAACCTATCGGGTTCACCCTAAATTCAAAATTTTCAATGCAGAATATACATTTATGTGAAGAAATGAAAAATAAATACAAGAAATAATAGATATGGCTTCTAAATCTTTTTAAAATAAGTTGGTTAAATACTTAAAACTTGAATCTATAGATTTTAAATTCTGAATATATGTTTTTACTTATTATAAATTATAATCGATTAAATTACGAACATAAATTCTATGCGTTAATTGTGTCAAAAGATTACACCATCAAGTAGATCACTTTAAATGCAACTATAAGTAATTCCTTATGCAAATATTAATCAAAAATAGAATGAAATCTTCTGTGTAAGAATTCTTTTACACTGTCAACATACATAAAATTATATCTTACATCAAATCTATGTTTTAGTTTTTGTCAATTTCTTATATTAGTAAATATTCAATTTAATTTTTATCAATCTGTCCATTGAGTCAAAATATGAAACCGGTGATATGAAAGATCACAGCCATGGAGGGTATAAATTTTGAGTTAAAATTATTGAATTTTATTGAATCTGTTATTGTTATCGTTCTTCTCACTAGGTTTTGGATGGCTTATGGATTACTATATTTCCTGTTTTTACTAATTAATGTTACGCATTACTTGAGGTGAGAGTCTATAAAAAATAACTTCTCTATCTTCATTAGGTAGGGATAAGACAACGTACACACCACTCTTTTCAAACCTGACTTGTGAAATGACACTAAATATAATTTTATTGTTATTATTGTAGTTTAATATAACACATGTTTATTATTTAATCAAATTGAAATAATATAAATAGTGTATGTAGTTTAATTAATTAAAGGCACATTTTTTTATTGAAACATCTATACAACATTTTTATTCAATTTCATGTAATTTAAAGAATGTTTAATTGTATTTCATTTTATTAATAAGAAAATATTTTCTTTTCTTACATAAAAACAAGACGTTTGAGCTGACGAATTGCACTCAAGTACATGGTAACTGACACTAAATTATTTAATCATACAAATCTATTCTTACATCATGTACTACTAACAACTATGGAGAAGTTAGATGAATATTCTTTTAAAATATTAAAATAGAGAATAAAAACGGCCACAAGTTTTGTTGTAATTTTAAATGTGCCATAGAATAATGTTGGAATTTGAAAACTTACTAATTCTAAAAAGAGACATCTTTTAAAGATAAATTAAAAAGAAAGTAAGATACATAAATTGAAACGAAGAGAGTAATAAATGTAAGTGGCCATAGATTCCAAATACTTTTATTTAAAATTTATAAAGATGGAGTTGGAAGTTTTTTTTATTCGAAACTTGAAAGACAAAACCCCCAACTTCTATAGCTTATGAAAGTGTATTTCAAAAATGATGAATACCAAAGAGGAAAGTCGTTAAAATGTTTTTCAAATGTATATCAAATCGTTAGACACAAGTTGTTAAATAGAGCAACCAACAAGCTAGTCTTGTACATAGAAGTCATACGTATTCATGGTTAATGGAGATTCAAACATGAAAGAAGAAGAACTAAATTCTGAGATAAGTATTTTTTTCTATTTAGAAAGTAAAAATCTTTGTCGTCGGTGTGACAATATGAGTAGACAATGCTTTCCTCTTTTCGGGTTCATAATTAGTGTTATTGAATTTGTAGTTAAGAGAATATCGTCAGTTCTTTGAAAGAGAGTTCCGCTCAGAAATATAATCCCTTCCAGAGAGGTTTAGTCTAGCCTTTAGGCCTTATAAAAAAAGGAGCTTACAGGTTCATGAAATTGAGAAATAGATGTCGTCCTACCAAGGTTGTATAGGATAAATGACTAGTATTCTTGTGGGAAGAAGGTACAAATCAGGCCCTTAGTCATAGAATGACGACAGTACTTCAGATGCTATTCTCTCCAAAGTCGAATTTCATCCACATTGAGTCAGAAAAAAACCAACAGAAGAGTGTTTCAGAACTTCCACTTGCGAGCACCAACTCACTATCTTCCCCTGCTTTTCAAGTTCATCTTTTCAACTCAACTTGTCCTCCATTTTATCCCCGTCTTGCCCTTCCCTAAACACCCACAAAAATGGCCTCCCACATTTCAACAACCCTAGACCAATCTCCTCCATCAATTGACTTGATATCTAGGAGTAACTACCAAATATTTTATAGACAAGTTGTCATTTATCCTTTAAGCTCAACCAATCCATATAATTCTTCGAACTAATCTCAATCATATCAGCTCGAAAACTATTATCATAAAAAAATTTGAAGGAATTGAAGGCCCAATTTTTACAATAGTTCCATGCTTTATAATCTCAAAGCATCAAAATGTTCACAAGAACTTTTGGATTTTCTTCAATATTCAGCATTTCAATTTGTCTTTTAATAGACTTAACTGCCTAATTGATACTCTCAAAGTCATCAAACACAAAAGAAGGAAAATCAATTGAACTAAGTGGTGGCAATCCTGGTAACTTTACTATTTTATCCTTAGCATCATAGTTTTTGAAATATTCTGAATAATCTATGAAATTTTATAGTACATCAAAAACTGTGATTGGTTGGATCCAAAATAATGTAGATGGAATATATTTTTTTCTTGCCACTAAATCAACCCGTTCCTTTATTTGCATTTGATTGGAATAAATTGAAAATAAATTCTGACCCACGAGATTTTATAGAAGAATAGAACTAATGGAACTCATCAATTGAACTTGATTAGAGTTTTCCATCATAGCCATCAGAGAAAGGAATAAAGCTTAATCCTTCAACATTTGTGAGTTTTTTTTTTATTGAAACCTGATAGACTTGTGGTTAAAGTGATTTCAATACCTAAATTGATTAATAGTTTGAAAAATTGAAGACATTGATTAATTTGTCTTTGGCTTGGGAATAGTGCTATAAGAACATGATATTTTTCATTTTTCAAAATTTTCATGTTTTGGATGGTGAAAAGAGAAGTATCCATGAAGGAGAATGAGGATTTTGGGAAGGAGAACTTTGTAAAGGAAGGAAGCGTTTTTGTACTGGGTTGGTTACAACTGATTAAGGTCACACATACTTACACTAGCATATAAATGGTTTTAGATATAAAAAAATCTAAATTTTTTATCATATTCTTTAAACATCTACCTTAAATATTTAAGTTTTGAGATAATATAAATTTTAATAAATAAAAATATACCAAGAATCAACTTTATTATTCAACAAAAAATAACACAAGAAATGTTTGAGTACTTTAGAGTAATAAGTAACAAGAAAAAATATAATGATAGCAAGTAGTATGTTTTATTATTTGATATAACGTGTGCTAACAAATTAGAGTTACAAAAGCATGACATAAGTACATATTCGATTATAAATTTTATTTTTTAAGAAAATAAGGGATATTGCATAAGTATCCCTCCTGAACTATGACCGAAATCCTAGTTACACACATTACTTAATTAGGGTCCTATTATTCATCGAACTCAATTTTTTCTTATATTCGTGCACCTATTGTGTTGACGTAACACCTTCAGCCAAATAAATTTGATATGTTTGTACACACGTGTCTGTCACGTGTGTAAATATTTTTTAAAAAAATTAAATGTTTTTAAAACCTTTTAATTTATTTAATTTTAAAAAAGAATTCATTCATATCTTTTTATTTTCTTTATCTTGTATTTAAATTAAGTTAATACTTGTATGCGTTGTATTTTGAACTTTTTAAAATTTTGTTTACCTTAGTTCATTGTTTTTTTCTCTTTTATTTACGTTTTTATTTTCTTTGTCTTTTCTTTTGATTTGATTTAAAATTTAATAACAATAGTATTATATTTAAAATAAGTTAATTTCGAACGGATATTAAAATAAATAAAGAAAATTAAATAAAGCATAAAAAAAATAAAACGCTAAAATTAAAGGACACTTTTTATTTTATTTTTTAAAAAAAAATAAACATAATTTTCTAAAAATAATTAAAAGTGAAAAGAAAGAAATTAATGAAAGATATAATTAAAAGTTTAAAGTGAGGAAGAAATTAAAATAATTATTTCAGAAACTAAGAAAATTATTTCATTTTGAATAATAGTAATCAAAATACCACGTACAACATATTCACATGCCCCTTTAGGGAAATTAGGAAAAGGGGAAAATATGAGTAAATTAAAAATGAGTGTAGCAATGGTTGATTCTTCCAGCAGCAATATTAAACGTCAATTGGCAAATTTTCACTCAACTGTTTGGGGAAATTATTTCCTCTCTTACCCTCCTCAACTCATGATATGACACACAATATACTCATTTTATATTCATGTTTTTATAATTTTTCTTGTCCTCGGAGTCAGGTTTATCCAAATTCTTTAAATTGTTTGATAGAATGAGAGGTAAAAAACACATTGAGTTTTTTTAGTTTTGTACATGTGCTATCATGTATACGAGTTTCCTACATGATCTATCATCATTATTTCTCGAAACACACTTTAACTATCAGTTGTTCCTTTTTCTTACTACTTGAACGATGTTGATCTTTCAAGTAAAAAAAAAAGAAACAACTACTAGTTGAACTTAAGGTATGTTTTGACAAAACAGTTGATGTAGTTCAAGTAGAAAATATGAACACTTGATAGTTTATGTAGAAAATTCGCAAAAAAAATGATATTTCAGGTGTGTTTTTTGAACATTCACTCTATTTGATAAGTAAATAAAATATTTTATCCAAAAAATATTTATACATAATTTAGACAAACACTATAAGAAGATGTGGTGGGTGGAGTTTTGGGGTGGATCATGTTTTTCTTCACATAAAAAAAAAGTTTTCTTATTTTTAAGAAATTTGTATTTTTAATTTATTTATTTTTAAAGTATTTCGACTAATTAACCACACATGAAAAAAAGTTAAAAATATTTTCCTTTCGCACCAAACACATCTTCATGTAGTGCTATTTTAGTTTTGTATTAAGGTAGTCAAATAGTAAGGCTTAATTCTTGGTGCAGGAAATTAGTGCCCAAGAAAAAATTGAACTTGAAGAGTTGAAAGAAAAAGTCAAGAAAATGCTAACTGAAACACCAAATAATAGTACACAAAAACTTGTCTTGATTGACACAATCCAACGACTGGGAGTTGCATATCATTTCAAAAATGAGATTAAAATATCCATTCGAAATATTTTTGATGAGTCAGAACAAAATAAAAATGAAGATGATGACGATCTTTACATTGTTGCTCTTCGTTTTCGACTCGTGAGACAACAAAGGCATTACATGTCTGCTGGTAAACATTATTTTTTCCCTTATATCATATAAGATCTCACCTTAATTTTATTCCAACGCTGTATGATTCTTTAATTAATTCTCTTATGATGCTGAATTAAATCAGACGTGTTCAAGAAATTCACAGACCATGACGAAAAGTTCAAGAAAAATCTTACTAAAGATGTTATTATTAAGTTTATATGAAGCAACACATCTACGAGTACACGAGGAAGAGATTCTCGAAGAAGCTCTAACTTTTACCATCACTCATCTAGAGTCTATGGTCCCAAAATTGAGCAACTCACTCAAGGCCCAAGTTAGTGAAGCCTTAAGTCAGCCCATTCATATAAATCTACCAAGGTTTTTAGCAAGAAAATACATAGGTATGTATGAGAAGATTGAATTGCGTAACGATTTGCTTTTGAAATTCGCGAAATTGGATTTCAATATTCTACAAAAGTTGCATCAAGGAGAGCTTGGCGAGCTTACAAGGTACATACATTAATCTTATATCCTCGTCATTTATGTATATATAGTAAATGTTGAATTCTGTTGGGTTTTTTTGTGAGTTTACTTTGATCTTCATAGTTTGAACATCCTTAATGAATATTCTAACTCCATCGTTGACTATATAGATGGTGGAAAAATCTAGATTTCGCGAAGCAATTTCCATATGCAAGAGATAGAATGGTGGAGTGTTATTTTTGGGTAGCTGGTGTGTACATTGAACCTCAACATAGTCGTGCAAGAAAAATGATGATAAAATTACTCACCACATATGTCATTATTGATGACACATATGATGCTTACGGAACTTATGACGAACTTGTGGCTTTCACAAATGCAATCGATAGGTAAAATATAAACTTATGAATTTTTTCTCACGCATTCAATGATGACTAGGGAAATAAAATGTGTCAAGTACTTGTTACTAATATGAAATGATTTGTATAAATAAGAAATTTTAGCTTGTGACTTCGATCCAAATCCTTAACATGCAGATGTGACGACATTAGTGTCATTAATTCAGTATCACCCAATTTGAGACCTGTTTATCGAGCCCTTCTAGACCGATATGATGAAATAGAAAAAGAATTGACCAAAGTAGGTAAACTGGAATGTCTCTACTTTGCAAAACAAGAGGTAAGCTTCCTTAGCTTTATTTCTTTTGAAACAAACTTTAACACTGCCATATATATTATTTAATAATTATGCCTTCAAAATGCTCCTTAGATGAAAGATTTGTTCAAGTATGTGAAACGTCTTCATAGCTGTGAGACTTGAACCATGATCTTTGTTTGTGCTACGATGCCATGAGAATTATATTGTGTGACCATCTCGTTCAGAATCAAGTTCAATTTATTTTTTAGTTAGAGCACACTTTTGTTTACTTAATTATGTCTTCAACAATCTCTGGTTCTACAGTTTTCTTTTATTCCTTTATTAGATGAAAAAAGTGGCTAGAGCATATCTCAAGGAAGCACTATGGTTAAATGATGTCTATATTCCAAAATGTGAGGAGTACATGAAAGTTGCAATTGTAAGTATTACTGTTATGATGGCTGCAACAACTTTCTTGTGTGTTATGGAGGAAAATATTACCAAAGAGACATTTGAATGGGTGATAAATGAGCCTTTGATTCTTCGAGCTTCATCAATAATAGGCAGATTAAAGGACGATATCAATTCAAATGATGTAAATAGCTACGTGTTTAGATAAAATTACTAAAATTTGCAAGAAATAAGTAAATGGACCACTACAGAGAAGTTATGCTTCTTTTTTGTTCCTTTTCATTTATATTTTCTTAAGAGGGTCGAATTAGCATACATGGGCGACCTGTGATCCAACTCCAACATATTGAAATCTACTTTTATGCATGTAGTTCGAACAACAAAGAAGCCATGTAGCTTCATTCATTGAATGCTACATGAAAGAATATGGAGTTTCAAAGCAAGAGGCATGTGTTGAGGCTCGAAAGGAACTCACTAATGCATGGAAAGACATGAACGAGGAATTCCTCGGCCCTTCTGAAGTACCAACATTTGTCCTCGAACAAGTTATAAATTTTACACGCTTGACATATATTTTCAAAGAGGGCGATTTTATAAATATCCGAAGCGAATTTAAGGACATGATTACCTTGTTGTTTGTTGAACCTGTCAATATTATGTTCGAGGATAAATGTTGAGTTAAACATGGTTTGATCAAGTAATTGGATGTACTAATTACGTATGAGTGAATGGTGAAAAATGGTGTGTTAATTTCTATTTATTGATGTTTTAAAGCCTTTTTGTTCTCATTTCTTTCCATAGAAATTGAAGGGAAAAGTATAAGCAAATAAGGCTTCCATCGTAACCCGCTACAACAATTTTATTTTGTTTACTACCCACTGTTCAATATTGGTGACCCAACTAAATTTTAATTTATATCGAAAAGTTTCACATTTAGGTAAAAAAAACTTCCAAATAAAGGTAATTTCATATTGAAGACTTAAACACAAAATTTAATTTGATTAAATATGAAGAAATATTTATCACTCTACTCCAATTCCTAGCTTGTTGGTTGCTTACTAAGTTAACTTGACCTTATATAGCTATCGTTTGGCCATATATCGATTCTAAATATTCTTGACAAGTCATTATGGGTGAAATTTTGGATGAAATTTCGCCATGATTTGACCATAACTTTTGGAAAAAATATTAACTTTTTAAAGAAATATCTTGATTTATATCTTAAGTTGTAATTGAAACTGACTTCAAACTCGAATAAAAATAGTATAAAATATTTATGTAACTATAATTTTTTTATAGAATAAAATAGGACTTAAAATTCAGTCCAAAATATTGCATTAAAAAGCAGCGCCTTTTGGAATCTCCTTGGAGCCAAAAAGAGCCCACAAATTCCCGCAATAATTTCCCGCCATATAATCTAAAGAAAATTCAAATTTCCCGCCATATAATCTCTCTTTTTCTCTTCCATTTTCGCACTCTCCCAAAACCTTAATCCCTCACCTGAATCCTTAGCAATCCTCCGGCCGATTGCACAAAAAAAAAGAGAGTAGAAAATGCAATTGCCGATACACCATGATCGGAAAAGAAAGCAAGGGAGAAGCAGAAGCAGTTCCATTATGGAAGGTCAGTTCACTCGGAGCAAATCTCAGATCTATTTGCACTGTAACAGGTCGGGTCGAGTTCGGGCTGATTCGACCCGATTCAAGCGCTCTGAGCATCAGCTCCGGCAACTAGATCCACCTGTGAAGAAACTCAAAAGAGTACTTGTACAGAATCCAGAAGTTTCTTCGGATCTCTGTGAAATGTCAAGGACACCCATTAAGGATCTTCGTGCTCGGAGGGTGTTCTCTCCAGCTGCTTCTGTTGTTATAGAGAATGATGAGGATTTGAAGAAAAGTGAATCAGTGTTGATCGAGGAGAAAAATGGAGTTGGGTTTGAGCTAAATGGTGATAAAGTTGATGAATGTGGGGTTAAAAAGTGTGATGAAACTGTAGGAACTGAGAGTAATGGAAATATGGGTGTTACTCGTCAAAATTCGCTTGACCTTTCTAGTGGAAATGTGTCCATTCCAAAGAATAATTCAGTAAGATATCTGATTCTTTCGAGCTTAAATTGTTATCGTTGTGTCAAAGTTTGCTAGCTTTAATTTTTATGTTTATCTATGAGAAATTTTGAACCAGTAGAACTAGTGATAATTTGGTTAGTGTCTACTAGAATATTGATGGTCCTTGGTAGTATAGTTTAGAGTATTTATTATACTAAGACTATTTCAGGCGCTTGGCATATCTATGAATTGTTCGGTTAATCTATTAGATTATGGAATTTTTTGTGTTAAATGTTTTCCATAACACTGTGAGTTCTAATCTGCTTAGGATAGCATCTTTGTGTAAAAGGGTAGTCTAGTGCACAAAACATCTCGCGTTAGTAGGATCTGTAAAAAGACGTCACCCCAAGGGGTTATGATGCATCTTTGTGTCTTCTTTAAATAAAAGTGTCCATCATAAACAATTCATTAGTTATTTGATTGTATAGGGGAGAGTTTTTGTTTGGTTGATAAATTAGATTGATGAAGTTTCCAATCTTAATTTATTTATTTTTAGGTTGTGAGTTCGAGTTTGCGTAGGAAGGTGTTCATAGCTCCAAGCTCATATAGCTACAGAAGATTGCTGCCATATTTGATGGATGCTTCGAGAGACTATTCTGGTATATTTCTAAATTTTGTTTTTTCGAGTCTAAATGTTGATTATGAAGATTGAACTTTTCAATGTTTTGAAGTTCTTAGAGTAACTGGAGCTAAAGCAATTCTCTTTTACATAGATGTTTCAGAAATTGAGACATGTGATACATCATCCAAGCTCAACAATCCAACTTCGAGTTATCTGAAACCTCATTTACGATCAGTGGCTAGTAATGGTTCTTCTGCAGACAAACTTGTTGGTGCTAATTCTGATGTCAGTAAGACACTAGGGAGTGTTGAAGGTCAGAGGATTGAGGTCAATGTATCATGTAACGCGCAAGATCTCAATGATGTCCCTGATGTTTTGTCCCAGACTCGGGTAGAGCCTCGAGTGTCTTCCAATGCAGAAGGACTTGATCCCGAGGCATTGGAAGAACGTGTCCAGACAACACCACCTGATGCTGACATTTTCTTAAAAGCAGCAAGTGACTTGGGAGCCAGCATAAATCACAATGCGCAGCAGATGGAGAAAAAAACTGCAGATCATCCATCAGATAGTAGAAATGGCTACATTGTGAAGAAGTCTACTTTGACTCCCCGGAAAAATGGCAGTGTTTCGAGAAACAAATTGGTAAATAACAGTAAAATAATTAGTGGCTATTATGAATTTCTCCAATTAAATGATGCTTATTTGCAGAAAACAAAGTGAATGGCCCTTTTCCTCTAATTTTATATGAATTGTTTTTACAGGCTCTAAATCCTTGCTCTAGGCTGACGAAGGTGTTCAAAGCTGCAGGCTCTGTTAGCTACAGAAGACTGCTTCCGTTTCTGATGGATGCTGCAAAAAATGATCCCGGTAAGTCACATTTTTCTAATCCTTTAGGTACATATATTAGGTGTATTTAAAATGGATCCTTGCAGGCTGACTATGTTTTTCATGTTTCTAGGAGGTGCTTCAAGTGAAAATGAACTTCCTAAATTTTGGAGGGACTTGGAGTGCAACCGACCTTTGATCTCCGTGAGCAAAGAAGTTCCTAGGAACAAAGATTATTCTCCCAAGAAAGATGAAATTAAAGAACAAGAGACAAAGTTATTGGAACCGAACTGCACCTCAGCTAATGACGTAGGTGATTACTTGAACACTTGTGTCGCCGTGGAAGTTTCAAGTTCTGCTGCTCAATTGTTCAATGAGATGCCAAGTTCGGTGTTTCCTGATGATGATGCCAATTCCCAGACACAACTTAATGTGGAGATTACAAGAAAATCAGAAACAGAGTGTACTGATACAAGTTATACAGAAAAACCGGAACCAGACTGTCTCAATAATTTTAGTACTGGAGCAAATTTTTCTGGAGTACCGTCAAGCTCAAATGTAAGTCCTGAAACTTCAACTGGAGAATATAATGTGTCTATCCCAAACCTCTTGCCATTCAGTCTTGAAAGTTTGCTAAGTGAATATGGAGTAGAGGATACAAAAGATGAGCCTGTTAGTCCTGAAGGAGATCGCATGACTTTGGTGGTAGATTGTAATGAAGAAAATAGGAATTGTGGTGATCTGACTGGCACTGTAGGAATTCAGGCAAATGCTAGTGAGTCTCTAAAGAAGGAGCTTTTCCTCAAGATACCTATCAATAATGAAAGCAGCTGTGATGTTTTGCTGGTAGATCGCAATGCAGACAGTGGAGGGCTCGACACAGTTGCTTTGATCAAAGCATCTTCTTCGACTGAACCATCAGATCTTTCAGGATATGGTAATGATGGTCCTAGTAAAATCAGTGAGACCATTCAAGAAATCTCACAATCTGAGCCTATTGGTTGTCCATTATACTGCATAGGTGTTGATGATAATCTAAACAAAAATGGATGCCTCAAACCAGCTATTTGTCTCCAGAAATCAACTCAGAGTGAATTATCATATGATCTGGTTACTCATCCTGATGTTCTCAACAAAGGAATATTAAAGAGAAATCCTAGGGGATGCAGAGGTCTGTGTAACTGTTTGAACTGTGCATCATTCCGCCTGCACGCTGAGAGAGCTTTTGAATTTTCTAGAAATCAGATGCAAGACACTGAAGAAGTTTCTCTGGGATTGCTGAAGGAGTTGGCTGATCTACGGATTTTCTTGGAGAAACACCTTTCTACTGAAAACAACCCCGCTCCTATCTCACATACTCAGGTAATGACTAGATTAACTACTTCAATAACTGTGGCTCTTTCTGTCAGTTTGTATAACACTTGTTTGGCCTTCTTTCTTTCTGTAGGAAAAAATAGATGTTTGTTCTATGCTATCCATATAATGATCTTAAAGCTTACTAAAGTATTATCTCATTTAACTTTGTTGAACTTCAGCTTGAGGTTGAAGAAGCATGTGCAAAAGCATTGGAAGCAGAACAACGAGCAAAAGAGCGCCTTAGCCAAATGAATAGCGAACTCACCTATCACTGCAGAGTCCCGGTAATTAGCTATTACATTTCTATTCCAACTTCAAATCTACTTTTTATCATGTCCAAAATAGTACTTCAAGGAAAGAAGGGAGTTTGAATCTCCTGTACATTTACATGTCTAATTCAATGTTATAACCTGCAGCCCTTGTACCGGCCAAGAGTGACATTTGCCACTTGTATTGAAGAAAAAGCTATTGCAAAGATAGAATCATCTGGTTCAAAACCTGAGAATGAAGATATCAAAACAGGGACAAAACGTAGCCGAAAGAAGCATCACTGAGCGTAGTTCCTTGCTTGTCTTATCAATTTTGACTTGTAGATAGATGACATTGTCCACAAATATATTTTTATGGTTGAAGCTATAACTCTTGATTCTCCCTCAGAAATGATATTATTCTCTTCTTTTGTCATCATACTGCAAAGAGATTACTTTATATTTGCAAAATTATCTTTCCACAACCATGGTTTAAAAGTTGATGTTTGTTGAGGTATATCATCTTTGTTGAATTATCATGGAAGGAAAAGTGAGCAGCAATATTGGCTACTTCCATGACCTATTATTAGGACTTGGAAATATAAAGGTAACATAGGAGTATTTATCCCTGCTTTCTCTGGATTGTGAGCTATATGCTCCAACTAAAGTATGCAACTTTTAGCACTCAAGGGTCTGGTAAGTCAATGAAGTTGGGAGACTCATGAGGTGTCGGGTTCAAATTCTAGCACAAATGAAAATAATAGGTGATGTCTTCTCATCTACCTAATCATTGGTGGGTGGCATTACTCACTACTTATGTTGGTGGAAAAAAGGTTTATGAAGGCTTTCATGGCAAAGGTTGGTGAGGAAAAAGGGTTATTTTTCTATTAGGAGTACTACTAATATTCTTGGTTTATTAAATTATTAATCAACTATATCAGTGGTTAACCAGTAGTTTGAAGTAATTGTAATTATAATAACTTCAGAATAAATCCCAAACTGCTTTCATATACTTGTTCTACTATGAACAACTATTCTACCTCCCAACTATCAAGGTAGGAGTAAAATCTGAGGACACACTATCAGTAAAATTGATCTTAACTTTATGTTTCAATGTTATTTTCCTTTGTTGTTACTAAAGGTGCCAAATGGACAGATTAGACTGAATTTGTGCAAATCAAAATAAGTAGAGATTACTAATATTAACGGTACCAAAAAGGATATCAAATAAAATAGATACAAAATAAACTACTAGCTACCTTCAAATATCATACAAAGAAAAACATATTAATTTATTTTAGTTGGCCAACAATCTATCAAAATAAAACCACAAACGCATGAAAGAATTTCACCCAAAATAAAAATAAAAATAACTACACAGCCAACTCAAAATCTTCTACATTCTGGAGGAAAACCTTGAGGAAACCTCTTAATATCAGTACAATAATTATAAATCATGAAATTCTTTTGAACCCATCTAAGTCTTCTTCTGCCATTAGCATCAAGTTCTTGATTTTGCCATTTTTGATCAGAAAATTGTGATGGGCTAAAGCTTTGGGCCATGTAGTTTCTATAGTAGGCTGTGAATGGTGCTTGGGCCCAATCAGTTTTTACTAGGCCTCCTCTTGTGGCCCAATCATCAGCATTCCAAAGGCTTGAGTAAATCCTCATGGGCTGATTCTTGGGAAATGGTACACCAACTGATTCAGCATTTTTGTATACTCTTATTGGTGTGTTGTCCACCAAAAATCTGAAATAAATAAATGTTACTAGGATGGAAATTTTGCATTGACTAAAGTTCAGTTACTTTATAGTTTTGCAACTTTATTATTATAAGGGGTTACGTTGAAAATAATTCAGCTACTTTACTTATACTTTCAGACATGAAACGATTGATACTTGAAAAGAAAATGAATACTATCCGAAGTTTAGATGAAATAGTGTTTAGACATGAAAGTATAGTTTAGTGGATAAAATTTAGTAATCATACGTGAGATCAGTCCCCTTATTTAATAGAGGTTTTTAATTACTTATATATAGAGATTAATATAATGTTGAGGGATTTGCTTACATGATGTGTTGGGGTTTCCAAATGATTGAGTAGGTGTGGAAGTTCTTGGTAGGGTCAAACCAAAGGTAGAATTGTTGCTCTTTGTTTCCCTTGCCTTGGGCATAAATGTTTGTGTGGAGAATATAAGGTTCACCAGTAACATTTCCCAAAAACTCAAAGTCAATTTCATCATGAGTGGGTCCTTGAGAAGATAACTGCAATTAAAAAACACAATAATTAGTTAGTAAAAATGCTACTTAAATTTTATTAATGTCCAAATTGGTATACTCTAGGTTATCGACTATGTTGCTCGAACTTTTCAAAAAGTAACAAATATATGTTGAGTACCTCACAATATAAGTATGATAGTACTTTAAAAAGGTTCAAGCAACATAAGTGATGATAGTAGTAATAATTTCAAGTCAACAATTCTTTACGATATTAGTGTAGTTCCAAAAGTGTACTTGTAAATATATTTTATCAGTGATATGATTATGTCAATATTTTTTATGTTTTCGATAAGTAAAACTAAGAATAAATTAAGATGAGTATAATTCTATTATAAAAAAAGAAGTTGACAACTTGTAAAGTGTGACACGTAATATGCTTTGAGGAATCAAAATAAAAGGAAAAGGATTAGAGAATCAAGAAGTCATTATTATCACACATAAAAAGTTGTTTATAACATCCAAAGAAGAAAAGCTTTTGGCCACATAAAAAAAATATGTCACATGAGTACCAACCAAGTTGTTACATATTTGTGGTTATTTCTACATGTAAAATTAAACAAGTTGCTTGTGAACAATATAATAACTTCCTATCTTAAGAATATTAAGTAAATATGACATGACTTCAAATTTCACTTTCTTAACCTACCCCAATTTTTTTCTCAAAATTGCAAAAATATTTAAAGTGCCCTTACTTGAAGACAAATAACTGGACTACAAGTAGCTTTCATAAACATTCTTTAATGTTATAATAGATAAAGTTTAGTAACCATACGCGAAATTAATTGTACTTACATAATATGTTGTAACAGTGCCAGCAGAATTTCCAGCAACAAGTTTGATTTGCATATCAATTCTTCCAAAGAGATGTTCTTTTTTTGATTGAAAACCAGAGCCAGAAACTTTGTCCAAAGATAAAGATAAAAGTTGACCTCCATTGAAAATCTTGGCTCTATTGCCACCCCAAGTGAAGTCAAATTCTTGAAAAAAATTTCCACCATAAGAAACCATGCAAGAACTAAATAAAAGTGCTAAAATCAAGAACCCATAATGGGTAAAAGACCCCATTTTTAGCTAAAAAATTTACTTAAATTTTGAATAATTTATGATTTTTGCTTGTGTGTGAAATGAGATTTAAAGGGAGCAAGTATTTATAGTGAGTAGAAGGAGCTTATAGCTATGAAGAGAAGGGCAAAAAGCTTGTGAACTTCTTGAGTTTTTGCGTGGGTGGGTGGGGGTGGGGGTGGGGGTGGGAGGGGGGATGCATGGGCAACAACTGGTGCCAGCTTAGCATACATAAGAGCTGGAGCCTTTTTTGTTTTGGTATTGGATGGTTTAGAATTCAAATAGAGACGGTTCAAGACGTGATCTAGTGGTCAATGAAATAAATAAAATCACGATTCAAACTATAATAGTTCAATTTATCATAGCCTTGACGTATAAAGTTACTCAACATTTGTGCTCAAGGCCGGGGCGGAGCTAGGGACGCAAGGGGTTCATTTAAATCTCTTGCTGAAAAGTTATTCTTTTATATATATAAAATAGATATCAATCATATCTCCTTGACTTCTTAATATGTTTATTTTTTATATATAATTTGAATTTCTTAATAAGAATTCCGATTTCCTCCGTTATCTGTGGTGAATAAAAAAAAAGCATATATTCAATAAAATAATTGAGATGCACACAATGTTATTATTAAAAAGGTGTGTGGGTGGGGGTTCAAGAAGTAGAGATAAAGTTTCCAAGAACGATTCTATCATCCAAAAGAATTTGGTATGGCCTATACTCTTTGCTCTATTGTATGATTGGACTAGTAAGTGGAAGCCAACCAGATCAATTGTACTGACAAAAGTATAATAACTCAAAGGGCAGGATAAGTAGATGAGTAGTACTAGTGTTTATTTTATCACTTTATTATTAACAGCAAGATATATATAACACTTGGTTTGATTTGTTAGCAAGCTTCTTATGACCTATGACCTTATTGTTGTTGATAAGACCAACAACTTTTACTACTGGCAACATGCTGTCATTTTACCCATTTGCTACTTGTTAGGAAAAAGGACAATGAATGAAAAGTAATTGAATTTTTTTAGATAGATAAAGATAAAAAGAAACTTAATCGGAAACAGACTTATAAAATTATGTTAAGTATGTTATTATTGTTGTCATAAAGAAGATTACTTACCAAAAGATAATTAACGATGAATAACAACTATTCATCACTAATCATGTTTAATGATAGATTAAGGACTATTTAGCAGCAGATTAACATTAAAGATCAAGGTTATTAAAAAGGAATTAGCAACATATAGCTTATGTCGTTATATCTAATTATGTTTAACAATAGATTATTAAAATAGTAACACGCGACAGATTTCCACACAGTACATGTAATTCAATAGTTGTTCTTATTATCAAGATTAGGTTGAAAAAAGAAAGAAAGATTGTTCTTATTCATACCCGATATTTATCCAATTGAATAAATATATACAATATTTTTACTTTAATTAACTTGTCAATTAATCAAAATTCTTTTATTTTTTTAATTGTTCAGAAAATAAGGAGAAACTCTTTGTCATTGTCTTGTTTGTACTTTGTACAACACTATAATTATATATCTAAATCTATATGTTACATTAATTCTCCATAAACCTAGTTCAACAACTGTTCAAACAATCCAAAAATCTAACTAGGAAATAAAGGGACCTTGTTTGTAACTTTTTTGACCATTGAAAACACTTTTAAGTGGACAAAAAAAGTAGCTCTCTATCTATATTATACAGCCTGTACTGATTTAATTTGTTCATGAATCATTAATTATTAACAGCTGTGGTGTATTTAGTTTAGACTAATTAATATATAATTAATTGAAACTTCTTGGAGGATCAATACAAAATCACTAGTAAAAAATTATAAAAATTTGTCTAGTCATACTTACAGTACTTAACTAGATACGACATGTCTAACACATACAAGTTGGACAAGAAATGGTGTTCTTAGTGACAAGTATGTGAGTAAGTCGCTTTCTCTCATTCTACTAGTTTAACGCTCATCACGAATTTGCACAATGTAAAAAGTATAGATAATTCTATTATTAATAAGGAAATAAGGAAAGGGACGATAAAAGATTTAACACTAGATATTCGAAGGAGTGGAAAGCGCAGATGTGAAACGTGCGAAAAACATTAAAAATTGACATGTTGCCTTATATTGCATGATGCACAATATCCTTTTCATACCCCGTTTTTCACTTCACATAACTTTTTGTCTCCGTAATAGCTGAATTAAAAAAAAAAAACGTTATCGAAGGATCATACTTGTAAGATTACATTGGATATATTGGAGTAATACAATTTTAAATTTGAGTTAAATTTTCACCAAATTCTCATTTCATCTTTTCCTCTGGACCATCTCACTCCCAAAAAAAAGTAGAAGAAAAATTAAAGTATCGAACGTTATTCTTGGACCACAAAGTTTTGAAATTCTCTTCAATGAGATAGATAATTTATTTAGGTCGTTACTACGTATCATTAAACTCTTTTTTGGTTCCATTGATTAAAGGCAAAATAAAACGTCACATGAGTCATAACTAATAAATTTTTTGAACTCACCACTTTAACTATAAAAGATAAAGATCTCTCGCAAAGTGAACTAACCCTTAATTTAACGTTACAATTTCTTCTCATTATAACGAAAAAAAGAAAGAAAAATTGTTCATTTATTAATTGAGTGGCCGTTTGAGCAATGAACTCTAACTCTTCAATACTTGGCTTATTATCCTCTTCATACAACAACAATACAATGAATATAGCAAGCAAGAATATCATATCAATAATGTCATAAAATTCCAGAATTTTTTTTCCCCATCTAGCTAGCTATTTACTAGCTGTCATGAAACTGACATTCCACAAAAAAAAATTAAAGAAAAAAAAAACTTGAAGAGTGATAGCAAAGTGTTTATCCCATCACTTTTTTTTGTTTTGTTCCAATTATTATTACTTGTTACATATCGTGAACCTTCCTTTATTAACACATACGCAAAAAGAAAAATGTAGTCAAGCATGGGTCAAAATGCCTTGGTTTATAAAATTATTTTATTCCAAATGGATAAATTTTTGAAAGATTTTTATCGTTTCTAGAAAATAAGAAAATTGAATATTGTTTGAGGATTTTATAAAGCCCATGTTAATTATATTTGTAGATTTTCTTCAAGTAGTTTAAGAGAGTCGTTTATATTTATAAAATTTGAAAGATGTTTTTTCAGAATAGTCGTCATACTTCTTTCATGAACATATGTGTTTTTTCCTTTATAAGCCATATGATATCATACGGATGTGCGAACCAATACAACCATTTGAATTTAGATCAGTATTATTTAGGATTAGAGGTAGAAGATTAGTATGTGTAGCAGTGTGTTGGTCTTGTTATCTGTCTATATATACTAGTAGTTTTTGCTTATGTAGTTTCTTGTCCATCAATTTCTATAGTTTTTCTTTGTTCCTACTGTCATGTTACTATCTAGTAGTGAAAATAAGTTTCGCAAGAAATATTTCACATTTCATATTTGATCGTACTATCTCCATCCTTTAATAAACCTCATATTCGTTTCACCTCCATCCCTACCAACTCTATACCCCTGCTTCACTCATCTCAGTATTTGTCTAGATATTATATATAAATATTATTAAAATAATACTTTTACTTACGTGTCGAACACAACAAAATAAACTAAGAAACTCATATCTTTTTTTTCTTTTTTTTTTTGTTTTCGAAAAAACACATTTTCCTTGTAGAGAACACACACCCTTAGTAAGACAAATTTAACCACTTAAATAAAATATTAAAGTAACCAAAAAGAGAGAGATAGGAAGGAGTGCATCATTATGAAAAAAATGATATTTTTCAAATATATTATAGGTCATAATTCCCCACAAGAACTTGAAACAAATTGTTTTGGACATAATAAAAGGACAAAAAAGTACAATAAATTTAAAACGAGGCTATAAGAAATTCAATTTAAATATGAGAAAAAAAGAAAAGTGGGCCATAAAAGTGGATAAGTGCGGCCCATAAAATCAAACGAATCAAGCCCAGCGCCGTCAAACCATGGCCCACTACATTTAGGGGCCTTTAGGCTTATAATAGTATTATTTATTTTTAGAAAAAATAATGGGAAAATAGTCTGAAAAATACTTGAACTTTGGTCGAAATTGCTGTTACGATACCAAACTTTATGGAGGATCTTTTATCCCGCACTATTTAATAATTTATTTTAAAGGTATATATGTGCCCACATGGACACATTACTATGTATAATGATGCAATATTTATGATGTCCACGTGGGCACATATATACCTTTAAAATACACTATTAAATAGTGCAGGGTGGTAAAAGGTCTTTTCCAAAGTTCGGTATTGTTATAGCAATTTCGGTCAAAGTTCGGATATATTTCAGACCTTTTTCCCAAAATTAATTAACCCAAATGCTGAGTAATTTACCTTCATATTAAATTCTTAATGGCAGCTGTAGAGAACATTTTTTAGTTACGGCTATAAATATGTAAAATATATTTTTTAAAATCATGTAAAATTTGGATCACTAGGAGTAGAAAATATTGCAAGTTGTAACCTAGAAACAAATAAATATGTTACTATATATCACGACTTTCAACTTTTTTGGGATTGAGGTTATATGAGCACTTACAGGTCTTAGAGCCTCGACTATCTATTGATTTCAACAAATTTTTTGTATATCTATAGAAAAATATGAAAAAATGGATTAAAAAAAAAGTAAATAAGCACCCATTGAACAAAAAAACCAGTGGATGCTTTGGTTCTAACTTTAGTATTACGATTTCGAATGTTGTAACAATATTTTTTTCTGAATTGCACCTTTTCTTATATCAATTTATAAAAAAATCACACTTTCTCTCTTTTTTAATTTTTTGATTTTATATAGTGTCATTTAGCTTTTTAAAACCTTTTGGTCTCTTTTCTTTACTATAACTCGTGATTATAAGTTATTTTTGATGATGATAAATTAATTGTTGTTTATCATTTTTTTTTTTTTTGACGTGCTTAAGTTACTTTACATTTATACTAAATGATTGCTAGCAATTTTCTGATAAAGAAAGTGAGCACCCATGAACTAAAATTTTGAATCCATCATTGAGTATGAGTCTTTATCGGATATTGAATGAGTTAAGTCAACTCGTTTCATCATCTTATTATTGTCTATGGGTGTTAACTTGATATTCAACAAAGTGAGCGCAGGCCAGTAGCTGCTCCTGGCTTTCGGACAGCTAGAGCACTGACAGATAGAGCGAAAGTCGTATACTTTAAAAGTAGATGGAGTGATCAAGCGGCCCCCCACGAACTTAGAATGTTTTGAAAATACTCCCTTTCAAGATTATCATATTGATTTAGAGTTGTGTAGCGTACTCAAATGCAGAACCAACTTTTGACAATTTACCATTAGTGGTAGCTTAAGCTAATGAGTGACTTAAAGTGAAAAATAAATTAAAGATTTAGCTTTTATTTTTTATTTTTGAAATTTCAAAATTGTTTCTTCTTTTTAATGATTTCAAATCACGAGACGAAATCGCATGTCCAAACACCTACCTAGTATGAATCAAATAATTATTACTCCCTTTGTTCCTCTTTTCGTCATCACAATTTCCTCGTTCAATATAATGTCATACTATACATCAATAATTTAAAGGATAAATTTATAAATAAAAGTAGGATATGAAATATAGTTATTATAAATAGATAGAATAAATGATAAAATAGAATTATTAGATATTCTTAAAGACAGACAAAATAATAAACACTTTAACATAATTTAAAAAATATTAAAATGCTTATAGAGCCTCACAAAACCAACAAGTTTAAAAAAATACAAAGTATCCAAAGATATTGAAGTTACGGAATCCATATAAGGTGTGGGATGTCAAAACAGTGTAAAATATAAGCTAAAATTTTGAATTCTTTTACAATTTTAAATTAATTAATTTACATAATTAGTTTACTTGAAGATCATAGATAATCGTCTATATATTTGACATAGATTTGTATGGGCTTGTTCATCCCAACTTGGAGAAGTCACTAGCATTATGCATACATAATTTCTCCACAATAATAACATATCGAATTTAATTCTATAAAATGACATCTGAGAAAGTAATTATATGTGTCAACAATTTAAAAGAAGCTATTAGTGATTATTTACACGAGTACTTCAATGAGGGTAATTGTGGTACATCCATTATTTTCTTATATAGTCAAATTTTATTTTTAAATTTTTAGTTAATTGACAATAGAACTTTGTTCGATATTTTAAAATTTAAAATTAAACTACTTGAAGTTTATTATCTATCAATAAAGAAATTTAGAATAAGAACCAAGGTATTATAATACACTTATTGGATTACAATTATTAACTTGAAGAATCAATCCCAAGTTATATAATAAAATACTTGACTTTATACCATCCTCAAGAAAGATTTTATTAAAGGTGTATTTAGTAATTAAACTAACTTTATTAATGACTCAACGTAAAAACATTACAAAATATATACATCTTAGAATAATATGACAACTTGACCACTTAGGCATGAGAATAGAGTTAAGCCCAAATAATACTATATCATTTGGTGAAATGCACAGATGTAAAATCCATAGTTTAACTTTGATTCTGTCAAATATGTTATATCCGATACGATAAGAATACGGAGCCATCTTGTTCCCTAATCCATACTTGCAATTCTCTACTCGGAGTTTTTCCGCCATATAAATTAAGACAACCTTTTATAGTAATCAAACGAAAGAAGTCTTCCTCGCCTACAAAATCCAAATTTGGTGCTGGAAATCTTTTTACTTCCTCTGAAGTCGCGTCAAAGTACATGATTTCCTCTGAATTCGCGTCAAAGTACATGATCGTAGAAGTTGTATCCACGTATTGGTCAATTATCTTGTTTATAGACCAAAATGTTGTACCACCTTGAGTGGTAATCCCCTTAGCACAATATCTACTACGGTGATATGGTTGTACTAGATGAGGGGGACTTGTTTTCCTTGTCCAAGAATGTTTAGACAAAAAGTAAACAACATAAAAAGATCTAAAGATTATTATAACCTTGTAGTCATCGATCCTTGAATCATAGCACAAACCACAAGCACTTGGAGGATCGTCTTTGTATTTCACACAAGGACATTCAAGAATTCGATATTCTCTAGTGGATGGATTCAACAAAAGATAAGTTTTGTAGGCCATAGGGTTCTTTAGAAGAAGCAAGCCATCAACCTGAGACTACAGAGTCTTGGAATCCTTTTGGAGTAAAAACTTTCCGGATCTCTAAGTACAAAATCACTACTATATCTTTCTCGTAGGAGTAGCTTCTCACGGCCTACTGCTTTGGAATGAGAATGATCACGGTGGTTCTTTTTAAAATTTCTATCACATATCCTAGCTTTTCATGACTTAGAAACTGATTTAAAACGCAACAAATTTTTAATTGGAAGACAAATAAACATGGAAATCATAATATCATCAGAGGGAAGAATATAATGTTTAAGGACCGTTCTTAAGTTTTTCTTTGACATTATGTCTGTTTTTTCGGTTTGGAGAAAATTAAATGGCAGCTTTTATTAGGGAAGCGTAAGGTTAATTTAGTATATAAGAAGGGAACTATCGGTGGTTGTGAAGAAAAAAAGGATTCGTGCTTGTATTAGAATTAAATACTTTCCTTTAGCGGCTTGTATTAGGATTATGTATATAAAAATTACTCTTTTTTACCATAATCTTTAAAATATCCTATCATTAAAAAAAATTTAAATATGTATCCAAATGTCCTATCTATATATCTCTCACCTATATATCCTTATCCAGATGTTTGTTGATGTATTCGAAATTCATAATTTAAAAGAATTTTTGTAATTTAAAAAAGAATAGGGAAATAATATAATTAACTCTTTAACAAGTATATATAGGAAAAGGTAGCATTATTGGACTAGCTAAAGGTTGCTAAGCTTGTCCCAAGCCCATCTAGCTTTTCGAAGCCAATTGCATACAGAATTTGTCTACAATTATCAAACACTACTAGCTCCAGTTTCATTAATAATATTAGTCAAAGTCTAAAAAATACACATAGGAATTAGGATATGAAAAATGATAATAGGTTTCAACTAACTAACATCTAGCCTTATGGTGTACATATTTGTTACTTCTGGGAGGGATCTGCTGAAACATCGAAACCCGGAGGAACAAATACAACATCGTCCCACTGTGATGTCGAAGAATCCTGCAAAAATATGTTCATACTTTGTCAACCGCACATACTACATTACTATCATTATGCTAGGCAATGTGCATTTATAACAAGCATGCATCCATTGAATTTTGAATCGTGAGCTAGCAGGCCCTTGAGGATTTCTTGGTTGTCAAAAATAAAGAATTATAAATATAAGAGGGTAAAATGAGTAAGAGGACGACAGATAAGTTCCGCAAAACTTCCCGACACCATTTGTTGGATCAAGAATTTGGTTGAGCATTCTTACCTTCATACTTTGTATTATATCCTCCAGAACGCCAACCTTGTCAAATCAGATGAAAATTCTCGGTCATGAAGCTAAGAAACCAACAATAGATAAATAGTAAAAACCAACATACGTACCTGAATATCTCCTTTCAAAGCGGGATTCAATCGCCCTTGCTGCTGAGAAGCTCTTACTAGTGAACTCTCTAGGTCCTCCTGCATAAGTTGACGAAATTCCAAGGGAGATATAGCATTGTATCACATTAGTGGATAGTGGAACTCAAGACAATTAGCTTACCTTCCTGAAGAAAACAGGACGATATCTCTTGTTTTGGCTTCTTAGAATTAAGCTCCTCGACTGTAAATAAATATCAATCAGATGGATGATTGTCATTTTCAATTTATGAGGTCAAAAAGTACAAAGGACCTTTATGTGGCATGAAATTGCCAGCCCACAATTCATATAACCTTCGAATCTAACAATACAAAATCTGTTGTGAAATTATCTGAATGTGATATTCAATATGTTGGCATGCAACTTATTTCTTTTCTTTTTTTTAAAGGTGGTGTCCGCAACAAGTTGCACGCACCTCGACAAGTCCACTGGATCCTACCAGTACAAGTATCAGATTACTCTACCCGCCAAAACATCGATAAATGGGAAGAAATCACCTAAACTTTTTTTACTTTGCTAGGATTGGATACATGGTCTTCCATAGTCTTCATTCCAACTTCAACAAGCAATAGGACATACTCCTGAGTACATTTTGGCATGGTTCCAAACTAATCCAACACCGAAACAACTTTCAGCTAACATTTGACACCATTTTTTTAACTGATTGGATTTAAGCAAACTGTGAAACATCGGAACACCTTCATATGTTCTAAAGTTAAATTTGCATCATGCTATACAGGCGTGAGGAGTCAAAGGATAGCAACATCCAAGAAGGTGAAAAAGAGCAATGCTAAGTTGTTTGAAATGCCTGGACAGCATTTTGGGTGGATTAATTCTTCTTTTTACGTTAATCACTTTGGGCATTTAATACAAAACAGAGATTTAAAACAGATTGGGTCTTGTCCAGGCTTGAAGGTACCGGATGTTTCCCTGATTAATCTATCAGTTCTTTTGGCTACAAGTAAAAGAGAAGGCAATTCCATCTGCAGATCTGCGAAGTGCATCAATTGACTGTATGAGTATTTCCTCTTCCTCATCAACAGACCAGTGTTATCAAAGGCAAAAAGCGTAAAACAGCATCTAAGATCAGTTGGGGCTTTAAGCGCAAAGTGAAATTGAAAAAAGGATTGCGATAAAGTGAAATATAAATTGTTAAACCTTTTCAGGATTACGCTCTCAATGAAAAGGAGAAGTATGCTTTAGAGGCTTGATGGCGACACTGAAGCGCCTGCTAAGCAAGGTGAAACACTCAAAATATGTTTTGCACCTTGCTTCAGGCCTTAAGTGTGCCTTTGACAACACTGCAACTGACGTAGTCATCCTAGTTAAGATCATATTTCATTTAAAGCAGATGAAGCGAGCAAAACACAGGAGGACATAGAAGTAAGCACAATTGTTAAGGCAGATGAGCATTTCCGTGTAGCTATAAATATCAATTATAGCTGAACACGTACCTGAAAAACTGGAACACCATAAAAGCTCTCATCAGTCGTTCCAGTCCTTTCCCTTTCCTAGTTAAAAAAGGCAGTAGAATACAATCAACTTTAGATTATAGAAGGAAAACTAATGGTGCACAAAATGATATGTTAAACATGCTGACTAAAATTTCTATGCACAAAACCATTTTTGGCATTATCCTCACAGCAATATCACTTAAAAATGAGGTCACCTACCATTTGACGGACCGATTTTATGTCATGATACTATGTTTTGGTCCACAACTGGTATATACCTAATCTTTGTTAGGTATAAAGAAACTTACTGAGCAACAAATATCTTTTCATCCACTTTAATCCAAAAGCAACGTCTGTCTATTACAAATTTATCCCTAAGAAGGAGAACATTTTAATACTCATCTGAAGTGCCACAAACTTTCGGATTTAGTGTCGAGCAAAAAGTCCTTCAGGCAAAAGTTTCTACTACTTATTGTACATGAAGTACATTTCAGAACTTAGATAGTCGAAAACTTTGGAATACTTTGCAATAATCATGAACCCCAAAGCGATGATAGTCTTCTATAATAGATTAATGGAGACCCCCAAAGCAAATAACTCTTTTTTTTTTTATTAAGAACAGAAGAAACTGATTGACGTAACGACAACACTTCTCTAAGGTAGACAAGCAAACCAGTATCAAATTCTCGAGACACCACTATGACGGCATGAGTACTCATCAACTTTCTTATAGATTTAAGAACACGCTTAGTCTACTACAAATTTACAAAATTTAGTATGGCTAGATATGCACCTTTATTGCATTCTTTACTTGAGATGCCTCTGGTATCAACCTGAAAGCAACTCCATCAACTTTGAGCTGGAAAACCTGCATCGTTGACCATCAATTAGACAGAATAACGATTTTCTTCTGCAATCAAGAATCCCACTATCAGCCATGGACAATGAAAAGACAGTTACTAGCTCAGTCCTCATCCTACTAGCTTTTGACTAATAATGTTGTCCTCGTGGTCAATGAAGTGAGACAAGAACTGAGAGGTCTCAAGTTCAAGTCCGAGCATAGGCAAGAAAAACACTAGGTGTTTCTCCTATGCTTTAGGAGAATTACCCTATAAAAATTTAAACAACAATCAAAGCAAACATTGTATATAAACTAACAATGAACAATCTCAATAGCTCAATTGATTAACTAAACGAATTTTCACAGTTCGATTCCCCTTCTTGTAATCCCCTCCCTTACCCCCAACAAGCTGTCAGTCCAGCACAGCTAAAACATAACACAATAATCACATCCCAATATACAAAAACAGCAAATTGAAGCTAACCTTGTTGAGAGCAACAGGAACAACCCGAGAGCCGTTTCGCATAGATGGGTCCATTGATTCCATCTGCTGACGAAGTGCTTCAGCATCAGCTTCACTAAAGCAAAACAACCCCAAACTTTTCCCAGTACTAACACCCGAAACCAACACAAATTCTTGAGAAGCATTGCTAAGGGCATAAACAGGTACTCCACCCAAACGCTCTTCGATTGTTTCAGTAGATAAAGATTGTTTTTTTACACCAATTTTAGCCCATAGAGGTGAATTTTGAGAAGAATTAAGGGTGTTGAGTTGGGGAATAGTGGTTTGAAGGAAATTGGTGAAATGGGTCTGCAGATTCTTGAAGGTTTGTTGAAGCTGTACGTGTGGTGGTGTTGCTGGAGAAGATGATGATTGTTTCGATTTGAAGAAATTCATGACTATTTTTTTCTCTCTCTGTTTGGGAGCAATTACAGAGGAAATGGGTGAAAGGGTTTTTGAGGTTTTAAAAGCGGCTAAAGATTTTGAGGAGTAACAAAAGAAAGTACGAATTAGTCATCTAATTTAACCTTGACAATTTAAATCTTACACGATATTGTACATAGCGTTCTACCTAATTTAGCCTTGACAATTTAAATCTTACACTATATTGTACGTAGCATTCTACTTGTATTATGTTATATATGACGTATAAGTCTATTTGTTCAATATAATATAAGTTTAAGTATTTACTTGAGCATTATTTTACTAGTGCATACTCAAAGTTAAAGAACATATATATTAGCTGAGGTTGGTGAGGCTAAGTCAAAAAACACACTTACGTATTAATTGATTAAATAACAAATTTAAGTGTAACCTATATTCAAATCGATTTATGCATATCTCGATTGGTTATCTTGATCAACACAAATATTAAGTAATTATGTATCGATCGACTATTCTCAGATACACCACTTTACGCGATGTATCGATCGAATATATCACTTTACGCGATGTATTAACACATTAAATGATGTATTCAAAACTGAGACGCAACAATTGGAACGCAATGTATCGAGGCATTTTGAGATATATCGGGATATTTTGAGAGGCAAAATTGGTATAGTGAATTGTCAAGTGGTAGCTTGTTGGACTATTTTCTTGATCATCATTGAGCCTTCACTTTTACGAATTGGACTAAACAATCGCGCTTTCTTCAAACTAAATGAATGAAAGCTCCATATTTTAAACCCCCATGGCTTCGAAAAGCCTTTTAAATGTCACCAGTGCACTCATAACTTTCTTCTTTTTGACCTTAATGAAAAACTCTTATTACAAATAGTAGAGTAATAATGTAATTGCCTTGAATGAAATAATCAACAAAAAGTTGCAACATCACATGAAGCAAAAGAAAAATGCAATTGCATTCAACAAAGAAAATATGAGTTTGAACATATAGAATGGTAAGAGAAGAAATAATAATAATAAATACTACTAAAGAATCTAAAGAGAACAAAGTTTTCCAGTATATACGATACGATCCTGTCCCATGTCTTTCGACTTGTCTAAAGCATTTTATTTTTATGTCATAGAAGAAGATGACCCCCAATTGTTGACGGAATAGTATTTCTTCATTCCATGAGTTGTAAAAATAACCTACTTTCTGGGGGTCGAATCTTACTGCTTCTCCCAAGTGCAACTTACTTTATCTTTGAGTATCCACAAGTCTAGAATTGAGCTCTTGAGAAAGTTATCATAGTCTGGTAGGCAGATCGTCCCTTTCAAATCCATCAAACTCAATCCCCGAAAGTTAACAAAAGCTGACGGATAAATTTTTCATTTTCAAAGTCAAATGACATAACTCAAGGTTGGGCATAGTAAACTACTTTATCCCTTGAGATGGATAATGTTTTCACCGTGCATTTTAGAAAAATACAAGTTAACACATCAGCAGATAGCTTGTTAAATTCACTACTATTCCGGTCGACGATATCGCTACATTTCTTCCTCCTTCGTATTGATATTTTCTTTCTTATTGTTAGGCTGCAATGGATGTCGCAAATAAATATCTTCTTATTGTTGGGATGCAACATGGCATACTTCTCACCCGAAGCCAAAAAACACAAAAGAGTGCCAACTAAAGCATGTACTCATAACATTAATATATCATCACTTTGTTGTCAAGAGTTGTGCTTTTAAAGACAAAGTTCATTCTTCAAGACTTGAGCACGCCTTTGCTTCAAGTAACTTTGTCTATCAGAATATAATCCCTCAATCAAATCTCAATACACCAATATTGACTACTCATTATCAATATTTTATAGAAATTTGAAATGCTTCAAGGAAAAAGATCAATTTGTTTTGTCTTATTTTTTCCTTTTAGTCCATTTCCAATCCAAGAATGTCTCTTTATTTTTTTTCATACTCATTATTTTATTCTTTAATTTGTTTCATGACAAGGAAAATTCGGTGTAAAACCTTGTCCACCTTCTCAAGCCTCTCTACCATACCCTTAGAAAGTGATAATGGATGACTTCCATTACTAAATGGAAGAACTTTCAAACTGGTTTAATAATTGTTCCGAAATCACACAAGAGAGGTAACCCTGCACTAAGTGCCACGAAGTCGATTTAGGTAATTTTTTAATTCTAACTAAAAAGACCTCCCACACTAAGTGCCACGAGGTCGACCTAGGTAATTTTTTAATTCCAACTAGTCTAACTAATAAATTAAAATTGATGAAAGCAATGAACTTTCAGCAATGAACGTTTGTGTACAAATATAAAAACATAGTTGACAAAAACCAGCAAAATAGATGGAAAAGTGGTACCTTTTTTTTGTTTGCGTCGAGTAACTTTCACCATTTTTGCTATGAATTGAGGGACTGAATAGGAGAGAAAAGAGGACGAAAAAGTCTAATAGGCGGAGAAGCAAGTGGCGGTGGGTTATATTGATACATATTCCGGTTTCAACAAATGTATACAGTTTGAATTTGTTGTATAATTATGATTTAATTTGTGATTTCAAACAAATGTTTATAAATTATTTAAAACTAGGTATTTTTTCCTGGCTGATTCATGGAGATCCATGATTTTTGAAGATGTAAAGAAAATAAATTTGTAATTTTTCTTAAAAACATTTTTAGCTCTTCGACTATTCTCTCACTTAACAACTCTTGTTATCATCAAAGGATATGTTTTAGTTTATGAAACTGTTTTTTCTTTAGTCAGAGGTCTCGAATTTAAGCTTTGAGTATGAAGAGATTATTAGTAGAAAACGCCTCCCTCAAATGGAACCTTACGCGGTACAAATTCAAATTATGAACTTCCATTCAAATACTAGACATCAAATGAAAAACAAATGACGTTCGTATACTTATGATATGCAACTAATATTAAATTACAATAATTACAAATTGTTGCATGACTTATTTATTATATTTCTATTTCTACTGTATAGAAGCACCAAAAATAAGGGTATTTGTATCTTTTGAATATGTTCTTTCTTCTACACTTTGCTTCTCGATCCTTCTCCGCTGTATCTTTCTGTCCCTATCCTTCATTTTCCAGATCAAACCAGAAGTTTCTACAATAGTACATGCTTTGAAACAGCCACTCGAGTTTATAGTAAAAATTTCAGATTATGATTAACAATTGCTATTTGCTTAGGCCTAAGAGTCAATAGTGTTATCATCTTCTCGACTTCTCCTAAAGCTTACGGGTTAGGAGCTAAATTAACTATGTTGTTTGAGATTTGAGGAAGATGACCTAAAAACTTCCGCTCTTTTTCAAACCAGAAACATTGGTTGTCGCTAAAACAGAATAGAGTAGCTCCCATCCAAGATTCAATTCTCCACCCACATTGTAATTTCATCCCAATTTTATAAAAAATAGCATTCAATTCTCCGTATTCACTTTCAATAATATTTTAGCAGAGAAGCGTATATATTTGATACAGTTCATTTACTATTTTCAGTTTTCTTAACAGTTGCCTTTTGATCTCCTCTTTGTAGGTGCTGATCTTTATGATTGAAGGTATCTTAGAATTAGATCCAGGTATATAGCGTCATATTTTCTGGAAAGCAGTAGCAACTTACTTTTTTTCTTGTTCCTTTTTGGTATTTTTTTTCTTTATTCCTCTTATGATATTTATATGTTATATTGGCAACGTTATAAAATAATGGGAGATGATATATATAAGGTGTTTTATATGCATTTTCTTGGTTGATTTGTGTATGATAAAACACTCAAATGAGTGCTTATAAATCAAGTGCCTATATGTGATTCTGAATTAGTACAAGTTCTATATAAAAAAATTTATCCCCCCTCCCTCAAAGTTAATGTTACATTCTTTGCCTTATATTTGTAGCTAACTCTATCCCAAGAGAAAAAATTCAATTATTTCCCCCTCAGAAGTCTTCCATCACACATATATTATATGTCTCAATAACTATAGAAAATGTACTTTGTTATTGTGGTTGAAGTAAGGATACATAAAATGCTTCATATGCTAAATAATTTTCTGTACGTAAATTAATCATGTTGGAGCTGTGCTATCAATTCCAGGACACTTCTTCAAACCCAGAAAATATATTCTATTTTAACCTTTGTGGCTCTCCAGTCAAAATGACTCATTGACAGAGTTTGTAGGTGGTGCAATGGTTTGCAATTGGAAAGAACAAGCAAAACTTTTATAAAACCAATCCCCTTTATGCATATTTTGGAAGATATCTAGAAAACAACTATTCCTCATGAATCATCAGTATGAAAAGTTGTCCTTTGTATAATTCAGATGCTTTCAAGATTTGTATTTTTTATGTAATGATCAGTCTTTAAATAAATTAGATCTGGATTCCCTGCACCAATAAGAACAAGATTTTGTTTATTTTTTCATTTATCCTAACATAGGTGGACAAAATTATTTTGTAGGTTGTAGGTGATAAATATCCTCTAAAATTAGTGTACATAAATTGATTTGAACATTACAATTATCAAAATAAAATGTTATATATATGTTGCTTCTTTCGATGCACTTTCTTGGTGCTCTCTTTGTTTCTAATTACTTATCCACTTTTGAATTGATACACATGTTAAGAAAACAATGGTTGACATAGTGAGTTTATCATTTTACCCCTATTAATTATGAAGTGGGTAAATTAAAATTTAAGAGTTTCAAGAAGTTCTACATTTTTCAAGTAATTAATTGTGGGTATAATATGTAAAAAAAATTGTTCCTTCTTGATTTGTCTAAATTAACAAGTAATTAAGGACAACTAAAAAAGGAAAAGTGGACAAGTAATTAGAGAAAGAAATCAAATCTTGTTTACGTCACATATATTAATTTCATTAAACATTATTCTGACACTGAGTTTGAGGTAATTATTCCATAAAAATCATGCATTTTTACATTCCTTTCAGTACATTTATACATCCGCGTATTGCCCCAAATAATTTTTTATCTACACCTATACTGTTTGGTGAAATTAACATATTAGTATACTGATCGAACTACATTTAGTTAAATACAAGAATTACAATACTGACTACTGTTTTGATAAGTTTATCATTTATCTGACACAAATTATCTTCTGATATCGTGGATGACAATTTTTACATTACATAGTTAACAATTTACCTCATCTCCGATAAAATAGAAATGATAAAATTATATTGTAGTTGGGTACGTGAAATAGTTATACTTTAAACATGAAAGGAAAATTACCAGCAGAGAAAGTATATGGTAGTCTTACGAGTTACTGGGAAAAGTATATACCACTTGAAAATGCTAAAGGTTGGGCCCCTAAAGAAATATCGATCATTATTCTGTATAAATATATTTTGCCTCTCCTGTTCTACATGGATATATTTTCTTCTCTTGATTGAGAAAAATATACATATATCAAAAATGAATTTGAAGAATTATTTATTTTGTTTTTGAATTTTACATTTCTAACTCTAGATATATAGAAAACAAATTATGAACACATGTTTTTCAGTTAACTTTAATAAAGGCATAAAATTTCACTATGTTGGCAGAGTTACAAGTAGACGTATAGAGGAGATGAGTGTTTTTCTATACATGAATCAGTCTGGGAAAAAATACCTACCAAGGCATGTCTTGTAAGTTGACAAAATAAACAGTTCAATGATCTTAAACAAAAAAACTACAAGCAGAGTAATTCTAGCATGTTCTGAAAGTCAAAATCAACCCACACTGGGTTACCAAAATGAAGTTTGAAAAAAGCAGCCATACAATCTAAAATGTGATCAGTAGATTCTTGCAGAAAAATCATTGACAAGACAGGTGTAAACTCTTCACATAAATCTTTATTAAGATAAAATAGACCTTTGGAATGGCATAAGGAGCGTTGTCACAGCCATTGAACATCACGGAGGGTTCTGGTGAATGAAGAGTCAAATAATTGCCCTTCTCCAGTGGACTTAACTGAAATAAAAGCCAGTAACCTTATAAGCGAAATAATCATCCAACAAACAATCAAGTATTTTTCCTTGTCATCTGTTGAAGATAATCGTGACAACTAAGTCATCAGACACCCTATCTCTCGCAATTGATCCTCTGGAATTCAAATCTTCATTCGATGTTTAATACAGTACTTGGTAGTTAGTTATAGATATGCATTAATTTGAATTTTGAATTATCAAGATTTGGTATACAGTTTGTATCGTATAGGACTCTTCTAGGTATAGAGTTTGTATTCTCGTAGGAGTTAACTACATTGGTTGTTCCTGTATTTTGTATCTATAAAACAGCAGCTGCTCTTTCATTATTATAATAAGATCGATACTCTGTTTTACCACCTTTATCAATGTTGCATTCTTGAAAACAGAGCATACATCAGAAATACTTTTCTCAACCTGAAGAACTCGTATATGTTGAAAAGTGATTCAAAACAAAGTAGGAACACGTAAATTAGGACATGGATAGTTTGGTTGAACTAGTCTTCTGCATTCTGTTAGGTAGTTTTGTTGCTGAAATAGTGTTTTAGTGGGTTATAGGACCTATATTTTAGGATTAGTTATTTATCACTTAGTCTATATATCATGTGGACATATTTTGTTATTCAGTAACTTCCAATTAATCAGAAATTAAAAGTAGTCGCAGTTTTCCTTCTCTTTTTTATTATTTCCAGATTTCTCTGTACTTTTTCTCCAACAAATTTGGCATCAGAGCCAGTCATGGGAATTAACGGTAGTTCATTGAGTGTGGCACAACCACTTATTCCTGTCTTCAAGGGAGAAAGCTACGAATTCTGAAGTATACGTATGAAAACTATACTCAAGTCTCAAGATCTTTGGGACTTAGTAGAACGTGGATATGCAGATCCTGATGAAGAAAATAGGCTGCGAGACAACAAGAAAAAAGATGCTAAGGCGCTGGTGTTTATCCAGCAGACTGTCCATGAAAGCGTTTTTTCACAAATCGCAACAGCAACTACATCAAAGCAAGCCTGGTCCATTCTGCAGAAAGAGTTTCAAGGAGATTCAAAGGTCATTGTGGTGAGACTGCAATCACTTCGGCGTGACTTTGAAACCTTGATGATGAAAAGTGGTGAATCTATTGCTAGTTTTCTGTCAAGAGCAATGACAATTGTCAGTCAAATGCGATCCTATGGAGAGAAGGTTACTGATCAGATTATTGTTGAAAAGGTATTGGGAAGCTTGAATCCAAAATTTGATCACGTAGTTGCGGCTATCGAAAAATCTAAGGATCTATCAGTTTTTTCCTTTGATGAATTGATGGGATCTCTTCAAGCTCATGAGGCGAGAATCAATCGATCAGTAGAGAAGAACGAAGAAAAGGCATTTCAAGTTAAAGACGCAACCACTAAATATGGAGATAATAATGATCCAGCAAGTAGAGGCCGAGGAAGAGGAGGATTTCGCGGTGGTCGAGGCCGTGGTTATGAAAGAGGCAGAGGAAGAAATAATGGGCATAGGCAGTCCAATGAGCAAGGCAACACAAAGAATGACGTTCAATGTCATCACTGCCACCGCTATGGGAATATAAAGGCTGATTGTTGGTTTAAAGACCAAAAATGAATTTTGCAGCAGAAGAAAATGAGGAAGATAATTATCTTTTTATGGCTTGCATTGATACAAACCATAAGCCAAGTGATATATGGTTTGTAGACAGTGGTTGTTCAAATCATATGACAGGGGCCAAATCTATGTTCAGAGAGCTTGATGAGAAGCAAAAGAAGAAGGTGCAGCTTGGCAACACAAAAGAGATGCAGGTTGAAGGAAAAGACAAGGTGACTGTAGATACTAGCCATGACAAAGTAAAAATGTTGGATGATGTTCAATTCGTACCAGATTTAGGATTCAATTTGTTAAGTGTTGGACAACTAATGGCTGACGGATATTCTCTTTTGTTTGATGATGATGCTTGTGTCATTACAAACAAGAAGTCGGGCAAAAAGGTTCACATCACCAAGACACCAAACAATATGTTTCCGCTGGACATTTCTAACATGGAAAATTTTGCTCTCGCTGCAAGTGCAAAGGACGACTCGAAGCTATGGCATTTGAGGTACGATCATCTCAATATAAAAGGCCTGAAATTGCTAGGTGATAAAGGTATGGTTCTTGGATTACCGAAAAGTAGCTCTCTTGATTTATGTGAAGGATGCATTTATGGAAAACAAACCAGGAAATCTTTTCTTGTTGGAAAAGCATGGAGAGCTTCAAAATGTTTAGAATTAATACATGTATTTGTTGGAAGCATATTACAATTTGTCTCCATTAATGTTATAAATAAAAAAATTGTGAGATGCTTTAAACATGAATGAAGTCATATGCATAAGATTAATCAACAATATAAATTCATAAAAACACCTTTTTAAAGATTGGTTCAAGTTCTGGTTCCAATTTAAGAAAGTTCAGATTCTTATTGCCACTACTTAGCATACACTGGTTAAAGGGTTAAATGGTTCATTTTTCAGCCATGCACCACCTGTGTCCGCGTTCCCGAAGGCACCCCTCTTTCAAGAGGATTAGCGGCATGTCAAGCCCTGGTAAAGCAACCGAGCGGAAGTAGGTTTCTCTCTTTCTATTTACTTAATATGCAAACTCGTTGTCAAATTCTTTTTTCAAATAAAAAATTGTGGATCTTATAAATTATTACTATATTATTATAATCAAGTTAAATAATTTAAATAATCAAGTATTATTATATATCTGTCTCTTAGATTCTATCAACAATAGTTGACTAGAGGCTTTAAGAGAAAAATAAAATAAAATAAAATAGTGCAATATAAAACACACCGTCGGTGACTTCTATAGCAATTTCTTCTGGACCATATATATATATATATATATATATTATGTAGACTTGTGTTATATATACGTTATAAAACTCTTCATTTTTCTTTCATATTCAATAAGAAATTCGCTTAAAGTGTCATATATATGCATTCATTCTTCAAAAACTTGTCAATTTCGATTGCACTCACTTCCCTCTATCATAGACGTCATATATATACATCTTCTTTATGAACTCAGTTTGTCCCACCATTATACTGAGGAAATGTTTGACTTTAATATCATATTTATTCTGATTCAAATTGATAACATGTATTATCAATCTTTGCTCGAGGTTTATCCCAATTCCTATTGTATTGAGAGAGTATTCGTCATAACTCAAACTAATGATACATATTAAAGATAAAAAATATATAGACGATCGATGTGAATTTATACTAAGTTTTATATGAAGCTTCCACCTTTAATTTAAATACTTAAATAAACCAAATAATTGTATTGTGATTATGACAGACATGTGACAACACCTTGTGTTGGCAAATTAAAATGCATTCATATAATTGTCCAAACAGGGACACAACGAATCTTATTACTTGTCCACTAGTTTATTTTTATGTTTCCCAAAATGGAGACTCAACAAAATAAATAAATAAATGAACACCAATAATAAAAAGGAAAATGAAAGTAATTCCTTATGCTTCTATGGCATGTACTTTATTTAAATAATAAAAACACAGATTTAATATCGCTTTGAGGCTTGATTGTCGAAAACTTTGATCACTTTTGAAGGATAAAACATTTTTTTTAATCACAAATAACTTTATTTTCAGAATTCTAATTCAAGACTTAATTAGTCATATCAAAATCAAATAATAAATTCAAGTTCTGCTCTTTTATATTTGAATGGTTAATTTTACATTGAACACTTAAAACTTCTTTCTAGAATCACATTATTGAGAAAAATTTTTCACTTTCATGTAATTAATAAAAGAAATTAATATTTGGTTCATGCACATGTACATCTCATATACATATTTTATTAAAGACATAATACATAAACATGACCCTTAACTTGACTTTAGCGGATAACTATGCCCTCCAACTTTGAGTGTGCACAAATAGACACTTAAATTTGTATAAAATTAAACAAATAGACACACGTGTCCTACATGACATAATACACATAGAACACCATGTAGGACACAAAATTGTCATGTAGAGTGTCATGTAGGATGAATGTGTCTATTTCTTCAATTTTATACAAGTTTAAGTGCCTACTTGTGCACAACCAAAGTTAAATGTCATAGTTATCAGTTGATGCCAAGTTAAGAGTCATGTTTATGTATTATGTCTTTATTAAATGAATATCTTGCTCAATTTTAATATAATCAAAAGCAATTGTCAACAAGAAATTAAAGTGCATGTAACACTCCGTTTTCACAACTAAATATCACAATCAAAGTGTCAAATGAATCGATGTATAATTAATACACAAAAATATAAATTAATTATTAGATTGTACAAATATTAAAAAGGTTAAACGATTATAAAATAGATGGAGAAAGCATCTTTGACAAAAAAATATTTCTATTTAAATCTAAGATAGAGTCGTAATTAAGATATTAATACGAGGTAAATTAATTTTTTTGGATGAAATATAAATATGGATTTAGAGAGTATGATTGGCTACAAAGGTGTTTATTGGTTGTATGATTCAACTAAAAATTTCTAAAAAATAGAGTATTTTTTTATTTTATTGAAGCTATTATCTAAAAGTCAACCATTTGTTTGTAAGACACGGGCAACTCATGCAGTTTGCGTATATCTTATACGCGCATTTATTTGTTTAATTTTATGATAATTTAAATATCTATTTATTCACACTCAAAATTGGAGAACTAATATCAAATTAAAGGCACGTTTATATTTTATGCTTCTTTTTTTCTTGGTTACTTACGTTCTTAGATATCTTTTTAATTGTTTTTGTTTATGAAGTCAATCTTCTTTTTAGTTGTTTCTTTTAAAAAAAATTGCACCAAAAGTGAAAAATATTTAATACCTTAAATTTCTTGGTTATTTACGTTCTTCGATTTCTTTTTAATTGGGGTATCATAGCATGACTTATTTTCTTCTTCATTTTCAAATGTTTGACTTGAATCTTTAGTAATAGCACTGAATTTTGGACAACCATTAATTCATCAAAGTTGACATGATCTAACCTATCTATTTATAAAAAAACATTTATTTTTAATTTCCTTACCAAATCCCAGAACATATAATATTCATATTTCATTATTTCTAATTACCAAAACAACATAAACAATCTCTAACTTTTATTCCTTGTTAAATTAGGAAATAATCCATATACCCATGCTCTTCACTCTTCTCTTTTATTTCCTACCAAAAACAACAAGAAAACAATTTGTGAACCCTTTTACACTTATTTTTACTTTTGTAGTCCCTTTGACTATTTCCTCACTTTATAATTAAGGAAAACCATTTGTCTTCTACTTTCATTTCCCCTCTTTCACCTTAACCAAATAAAGAAACAAATCAATAAAAATATTGAGGATCAAACTCACACATATAGAAAAGTCATCGACAGCACAAGATCATGATTCATAAGTGTTTATTTTTATAAAATAATAATAAATAATATATGACTATTCTAATATTTTAACATGAGAATCTGATCTATACTTACAAAGAGTTTTTTTATCATTAAATTATCTTTACTCACTTTATAACTAGGAACCACTCTTATTTTAAAGTTTTTATCTATAAATATCCTTTTGGTCGTAAATACCCCTTCAAAACCAATCAAGGTACGAAATAAGATATGGTACATCGCACATCCACTCATGAAGTTACACAGAATATATTACTATCGATATACAACTTAAACTCGATAACACATCATTAGATTAATAAAAAGGGTATTTAAGTCATACATGTACAACCACTCTAAGCACACAATTTTTACTCATCCAATCACCCAAAAAACATAGGATTCTAGTTCTAGTCAAGGAAGGGTATTTAAGTCATAAAAAACTGTTTTACTCCATAACATACGCACATGGTGCAATATAACCATTTTTATCATCATCATCATCATCTCTGTTTCATACCCCACCCCCACAAACCCCCACCCCACCCCTACATCTCTGTCTCTATCTTTTTCCCTACTGTACTACTAGACCTCTATCAAATACTTTTTCAACATTGACACCAAAGTCACAAAGCTTTCTTTTCTTCAGTACACTTTTCTTTACTTCTTTGTTCTGTTGCTGATTTTCTTGCTTATGGAGAGCCAAGATCACAAAATGACAACCCCATCAGGTTTATTTCTCTTGTTTCTCTAATGGGTTTCTGAAAGTTTGTTTCTTTTTAGTTATTTTGTCAGTTTCTGTTTATGGGTGTACTGTTTCTTGATTTGGGTATTCAGGGGTTTTATTGAAGGGTATCTACATTTCTCTTAACTTTGGGTTACTTTGTGGGAGTTTTGTGCTTGCATTTTGTGTATATTGGTCAATGGGGTCTTGACTTGTGTTTAAAATGAGTTTTTTTTGTGTATTGGGGAGTTGCAAAATGGGGGATTTTTCTTAATTTTTCAAGAAGTGTGTGTTGAATGTGTGAAAAGTTTAATTTGTGTTTTGTTTTTGGGTATTGGGAGTTGTGAATTGGGGGTTTTATGTAATCTTAAAGAGTATGTTTACATATATAAGCAGACATGTGTATGAATTTGTGAAATGTGTAGTTCATCCTCTTCTGGGATTATTATAAGCATTAGTTCTTGTTATTGCTCTGTGAATATTTGAGTTTTCATGTATAATTTATTGGGTTGGTTGCGGGGGAGTTGTCTATCGGAAATAGCCTCTCTATCTCTACGAGTTAGGGGTAAGATCTTCGTACACTTTATTCTCCTCCGCCCCACTTGTGAGATTACACGGGGTATGTTGTTGTTATTGTTGGTAATGGGAGTTCTGAAATGAGATTTCTTGAATTCAGGGCATGAGAATCATGGGACACATTTGTGTCATAAATGTAGTTGGCCTTTCCCAAACCCACATCCTAGTGCTAGACATAGAAGGGCACACAAGAAGGTCTGTGGAAAAATTGAAGGATATAAGCTTAGTGAATCCGAAGCAGATAATTCTACCCATTCAGCCATTTCTGATGACGAGCATCACTCAGATGGAGATCAGCAAACTCCAAGTGAGAAATCTCGAGCCTTTGCCATGAATGCAGTTTAGTTTCTCTTTTCTGGTGAAATTTTGTGTTTTTATGTGATCATGGTTTTGGTTTTAGGTCCTATTGGTAAAAAGACCAGTGTTAAAGATGGTAGTAGCGGTGACAAATCATATCGATCAGAGGATGAAACTTTCTCTGATGCTGTCATGGAGTTTTCTGATAGTGGGATCAGCCCTGGCATGGAAGAGCGTCCGGAGGGTGTCAAAAGTTTGAACACGAATGTGAAAAAAGTTGATGATGAATTATTGAAGGCTGATGCAATTGGAGGTAAGCATTAAGGCAAATGATCACTCATGTTTATTTATGTCAAAGATCAAATGGCTTCTCAAATGGGCTGTATGTAATTATACTTAGCAATGTATTGGTTGTTGGGGATTGCAGCCTTTTCCTAATTTCTGTTGTATTATGTGTTGTCGTGCACTTACCTTTCACAGAAAGGGGAAAAAATAAATCTGGTTTTGGGGAAGTTGGTTATTGCTATCTTGTCTTTTTCTTCCTTTTTTTGGTATCTTACTTGGGGAATCAGGTGAGATTGAGACAAGTAGTGCATGGAACTTGTGAGGCTTTGGAAATATTCTTCATAGATGATAAAACATGTATGGCACCTCATGCTCGAGAAACCCTCTAAGGTTATGGGAAAGCTCCCCCGGAATTAGGGCATGGGGAGTATTTATCTCTTCATAGAAGCCATTTAAATCATAGACTGAAGGGTTCTTAGTTTCAGAATTAATTGATAGGTGATAGGTCCCAATGTTGCTTGGACTCTTTAAAAATATCAACAGGTGTGTGTCAAATACTCCAAAAGTAGTGCATTTTTGGAGTATTCGACACGGATGTGGCAACAATTTTGGAGAGTTTGAGCATCATATTTGGTCCTTTGATGTGTGCAAAGAGTAGAATATTGATAATGCAACTAGTCAAAGTTCAAAATGATGTCATTTTTATTCTTTCCTAATGTTAGAATCTTGTCTCTGTTTCTCTTTATCAAAAAAAGAATCTTGTCTCTGCTTCTAATTTTCCTTTTCCTCATGTCGGAAATTGATTTTCCCTGCGACTTTGGTAATTCCTGAACCAATAAGGTTGGAGTCTAGGAATTCTTATTATGAATTCTAAATGAGATGGACGGATGAAGTTTTCTTATATTGGATATTCATTTCCATGAGTAACTTGACTATTTTATGGACATCTTTGCTTATTTCCATTGTTTGAAATAATTTATACTGGATTTTTAAAACCTTATTTTTTTCTGTCTTGAAGCTCTATGACAATCAATGAATTCCCTTAACTTACAGCACTTATTATGGACAATCATTAAAATGCTTCTCATTAAAACCAGTGAATTCCCTATATGATAATTCCCGAATCCGCTATTAATGCTGAACCTAGTAGCTGTGTCATTGAAGACCTTTGTGTCAGGTCTATTTAGGTGTCTCCCACAATTGTCAGCTTAAATTTGTTGTGGATTGTCATAGCTCCATGTGGGCCTGCTTCTGTGGTCCTCCCTAGGAAGAGTTTCCCCTTGAACAGTTGTATTACCCAAAATTACATGTGATCAGGAAACTACCTGGACCGTAATAAAATGTGGTTTTAAGCAATATAGGGAGTATGAGATGATATTTCCTTGATAAGTGACTACATGGTTGAAATTGGAAGAAACGATGATCAAGAATGGTAAAAGGAAAACGATGATAACGATTGGGAAGAATGCTAAAAATGAAGTTATCCGAATTGTTCCGTTCTTTTCTTTTCTTTATCCAATGTGTCTCATTTCCCTTTTTGGCTGGGCAATGAGGCTTGGTAGTCAATAGGGGCGATCTGGTATCATTTGAACTGCACAACATCCTTGAATTTCCTTTCCGATGAATGTACTGAAATGCGATAATCTATGGAAAATAGAGGAGCTTCTTCTTTGTGTCAAAAGCACCTTTAAATTTATTTATTAGTTTGATTTTAAGATAATTTTCTGCAACTTAATGTTCTTGTCAATTTGTGATCATTATGCTAACCTACATATATTAGTTTAAATCATTTTGGTTGTTTGTTCCTTAATTGTTTCATTCTGCTACTTACGTTTAGCAATCTGCCTTCACATTTAGAAGACTGCATTTCATTCATTAATTAATTACATTAATATGGATTTTACGAATTTGAGGTGCACTGTCTGGTTGTAGGTATCTCAGTTTCTGTAAATGACAACCATCTCACTGCCGAAGTGAATGATCCAGAGTCACCTGAAAGTGCAACCAATCAGCCGGTGGCAGATAAATCTTTGGGTTCAAAGCTTGACAGATCAGTTGACTTACAAGTGGACGCTAGTGCTGTTAAATCCGAGATCCCAGGGGATGCTTCTCTGCAGGAGATGAATGCACCTGAATCAATTGAAGCCAAACAAATGCAGATGTCTTCCGACCAGCCAAATGATTTGAAGGCGATAGAAGATATCAATGCCAATGAAGGTTTAGCTGATGCTGTTGAGGCTTCTGTCGAAGTGTCTCAATCAGTGGTATCTGATACAGATGAAAAGACGTGTTATGAGTCAAAGCCACAGGAGGCAGAGGGAAAGTTTTCAGTTGTGGAGTCTAAGTTACTTGAGGCAGAGGATCAAGCCACAGAAAATGTTCCCAACAAAGCGGAACTACAGCATTGTGAGAGAGAAAATCCTGATTCTACGGAGTTGAAATTGGCCTTGTCTGAAGCTGAAGTTAAATTTTTAGATGGTGTGAATGTAGATAAGGAGCATGAGCAACATGACAAGGCGGAGCAGGACAAACAGAGAATCTCCACTGAACTTTCACCTAATGCACCTACATTGGAATCGAAAGCTGTTTCGTCTAATGAAATAGATGGTGGTCGTCAAATGGAGCTTTCTGACTCATCCAAAGCTGAGGAAGGGATGGAAGATGTGCATGTGGTGTCTTTGGCAAAAGATTTACCTGCATCAGACAACCCTGAACTGCTTAAAGATTTTAAAGACTACAATAAATACAAATCTAGTTTTCCATTGGATCTAGGCTCTTCTGAAGAAATTTTCTCTGTCAAAGATGACACTGTTGCGGCATCAGAGGTGACTCAGTCTTTTGTGGGCATTGGCAGGTCTGATGCAAGCATATCCTCAGTAGCTTTGGATGTTTCAGGGGATCAGGTTAGTGAAGAAAAGGTGGCGGTCTCCGCAGAGGGTATAACAGATTCAAGCGGATTATCATCCAATCCAAATACCTTCGAGTGTGGAGTGTCGAGTATTCTGAACTCCAATGGTCTTCAAGAATCTGAAGACTCTTCAAAGAATTCTCTTTCAGATGCCAATCAAGAAGATGCCAAGCAATCAGCAAAAGTTGATGATCCTGTAATTGAAAGAACCGAAGAAACAAGTTTTACCATGGAAGAGGAGAACAAGTGTGGACATCCAGAAAATGAGCTTCTTGCAAACAATGAAACAACCCCTGTAGCCATTTCTTGTTTATCTGAAGCTATTCAAACTACGGTCACTCTCGGAGGAAGTGACCATGGCGAACATGTAAAGGTCGGAACCGAATGCCCAATTGTAGCTGGGGGTGAAACTGAGAAAGAAAGGACTGAGGAAAAGCTGGCAGGACTTTCTGAAGGTGATAAAACTATCTGCCCAGTTGGAGGACATAATGACCGTGCTATAGTTACAGACACAACTGTGCATGAAAGCAGGGAAGAAATTTTTCATGAAGCCTCTGAAGACGTGTCAATTAGCAATGATGCCAAAGCATTGGAGTCTGCAAGTGCAACTGGATTGGATTCCAAAGTAATCAGTGATTGTGACGTGAAAGAGCCCGCTGGTTTGAACAGTCGTGTTGTTGATACTGATTTGAACAATCGTGTTGTTGATACTGATTCGAACAATCGTGTTGTTGATACTGATTTGAACAATCGTGTTGTGGATAACTCCCCTGCAGGAGATGTCCTTAAAAGTGCCGGTGGTGTCATTTCATCAGCCTCACAGAATGAGGGTGATGACAAGCTCATAAAACAGAACGAAACTGTTTCTGCAGTGGATACACCAATTTCATCGAGTAGCAGAGCTGATAGCTTGGATGCCAACTGGGGTTCTATATCAGGTATAATTACTTTTGTTTCCTCTGTATAGATATATCGAATGATGAAAATCATTTATCGGAAGTCAATTTTGGTTGCCTTTTGTCATTGTAGAAAGGTTCAAAATGAGTTTTTTTTTTTAGATCTCATTCTAATACATTCTGCTGTTTGTGATGAAACAGTTCTTTCTACCCAGTCCGAGTCGACAGCCATTCCTGATGCCGAAACAACTGATACTCAAAGACTCGAGAAGTCGGAGCATGACTTGCAGAAACCAACTTCTGGATCTGAAGAGTGCCATCCTGACAAGTCGGATGTTTATGAGCCTCCGTCTTTCATGACATTGGTTGAATCGGGTGAAAGTAGTGCTAACAAGAAAGCCACTGCTTCTGAGATCGAAACACAGCTGAACGCTCAACAGCCGAAAACAGAATCTCTTAAAGCAGGGTGGTTCCCTTCTATTACGAATGTGGTGAATGAATCTCAAGGGAGAAAGAAGAATGAGGAGATAATTGCAAAAGTCACAAACTGGAGCACAGGGAAGCAGCAACACACTCCCTTGAAAAGTCTACTTGGTGAAGCCAGATCTCCAAACGTAAAACAAGTTCCGCCATCAGCTAACAAGAAAGATGAAACTGCCAGTACAAAGACAACAACAGTGAACTCGATTCTGAGCTCAGAGCCACCAACTGCTGTCAGTAAAGAGGCAGAGAAAGAATGGAATTCTCCCGCGAGGTATCCTGTTGACATCAAGAAGGAAAAGAGGAAGACGAAACCATATTGGGTACCATTTGTTTGCTGCTCTTCAGTACATCAAGACGCGTAGTTCCTTTGTTGCGTGAATTCGACTACATATATATATTCTTCTCTATATTAGGCTGTGTGCGTTTGAACTCCTCAATTAGACAAAATGTTTCAACTGCAGAGGGAGTGTTCTTGTTTCTACATGTATATTTGGATGCATAGGTAATTGCTTTGGGCAAAATATGGCCTATTTTGACTATCTCCTATTTCTGCTGCATGCAATTTAATCTTTTCTTCATATGATGTTCATAGCATTCCGAGGGCGTCTAGCCAGCTTTCGCGCACCTTGAATATAATTCCTTGTTTACTGTTTCTCAGTAGCATAGGTACTCATGAATTTGCATAGAGGCAATTACTTTCCAGATTTAAGCCAATTGATTAAAACATTTGTTTAAGTAGTTTAATTTCCATTCGTCTACACCGTGTAATCTTATAAATGAAGTTTGGGGAAGGTAGTGTATACGTCTTACCCCTGCCTTGGGAGGTAAAGAGCCTAAAAATAAGTTATACATGGGAAAAGTTCGTATCTATACAAAATAAGGCCTATCATTACCATGACTTAAATGTATTTCTAGGTAGGGGCTGATGTAGATTCTAGAGTACCGTCTAAATGTCACGTGAACTTGTTAGTTTTCATTTATCTTTTATATTAACAAGAAAATCAAATTAATACTTATAAATATCTAATTGTAGTTTCAGTTATTATTATATATTAAACTTCAAATTCAAATACTTCAAATTCTGAATCGCCTCTTGCAGTTGTAAACAACAAAATGATATTCTTTCTATTCTCAATCTCTCTTCGTATTATTCTCATTTTTCTTCTTCATAAGACCAAAATGAGTAGAAAAACCATTCTGCCACCAGGTCCTTTAGGGCTACCTTTTATTGGAAATTTGCATCAATTTGATGGTTTAAATCCTCGTCTTTATTTTTGGAAACTTTTCCAAAAATATGGAAAAATATTCTCATTGAAAATTGAATCTGTTACTATGGTAGTAATTTCTTCAGCAAAATTAGCAAAAGAGGTAACCCAAATACAAGATTTAACATTTTGTAAAAGAGGTAACCAAAATACAAGATTTAACATTTTGTAGTAGACCCTCTTTTCTTGGCCAACAAAAAGTATCTTACAATGGTAGTGATATTTGCTTTGCACCTTACAATGACTATTGGAGAGAAATCCGAAAAATATGTGTTGTTCATTTGTTCAGTCTCAAGAAAGTGCAACTTTTTAGACCGATTCGTGAAGATGAAGTCTCAAGAATGATCAAGAAAATATCTCAACAAGCAGCCGCTTCACAAATTACAAATTTGAGTAATATAGTGACTTCACTAACAAGTACAATGATTTGTAGAATTGCTTTTGGTATTAGGTATGATGAAGAAGCACATGAAAAGAGGAGATTTGATGAACATTTAGCTATGTCACAAGAGATGGCGGCAACCTTTTTTGTCTCTGATTATTTTCCTCTCTTAGGATGGATTGATAAACTCTCTGTAAAAATAAATAGACTCGAGAATAATTTTAAGATTTTGGATGAGTTTTATCAAGAACTCATTGACCAACATTACAATCCCAATAGGCCAAAATCCATGGAAGGAGATATTATTGATATTTTATTAGAGTTAAGAAAAGAGCAATCAACTCCATTTGATCTCACTTTGGACAACATTAAAGCAATTCTCACAGTAAGTGATCAATAATTTGAATATAAATTTCTAAAATTATCAAAATAGGCACGTTGTTGACTAACTTTATATCGTTAGTGTACACAAGTTAAACTCACACACTAATACGTACATTAGAAACTTCTTATGATTTGACAATCTCTTTCATTTGTATAGGATATATTTTTTGGTGGAACAGAAACTAGTGCAGTTACAATAATTTGGGCAATGACAATGTTGATTAAAAATCCAAAAGCAATGAAGAAAGTTCAAAAAGAAATCAGAAAAACAATTGGGAACAAAGGTATTGTGAATGAAGATGATGTTCAAAACATGCCTTATCTCAAAGCAGTGATAAACGAGACATTTAGATTATATCCACCTTCTCCACTCATAATGCCAAGAGAATCAATACAAAAATCTACACTAGAAGGGTATGAAATTCAACCAAAAACTGTAGTTTATGTGAACACATGGGCGATTGCAAGGGATCCTGAAATATGGGAAAATCCAGAAGAATTTATACCTGAGAGATTCTTAAATAGTGATATCGATTATTTCAAGGGTCAAAATTTTGAGTTGATTCCATTTGGAGCTGGCAGAAGAGGTTGTCCAGGTATCTAATGGTAGATGTATAATTTACACGATGAGTTTTTTCAAAAAGCTCACACAATTTTATAATTATAATTAAAGTTTAAATTTTGAATTGGATCTTATACTTCCAAATCTTCTTTATACATTTGATTGGAAATTGCCTTGTGGGATCATGAAAGAAGAAATTGACACAACTACTATGCCTGGACTTGGCATGCATAAGAAAAATGATCTTTGCCTAAAAATATCCATACACCTAGCTAGTCATATAATATATGTTTTAATATACCCCTTAACATATGGGAATATTATTTTCCATTACCTATGTTTAATATGGTACGCATTAGTTTGTGCTCGATCACTTCTATTATAATGTTTGTGATAATAAAATTTCATATCTAGCTTCGGAGGAACTTACTAGGTGATCGCTTATAAAAATTAAGTGTGTTTTCATGTAAAATATTTCAGTGTGTTCCTGGTTCAACATTTATATATACCATGTTATTGAAAACATAATTCTTGTACTGGGAGAATATTATTACTAATATTTTCATCATCTTATTCTATATTCTATCTCGTATAAATAATACATATTATTTTATATAATTTATAAGCTTATTATTTATAAACAAATTAAATTAAATTAGTTCATAATTCACCATGTTCATAACACATCGTCTAAGCAACAAGATGCATTTTTAAATAATCATAAATCAAGATTGCACCATAAAATTTAACATATATATTTTTTTCTTTTTAGATTAAACACTTAGATCTGAATTATAGAAATTTATCCGTATCATGTGTTTATATCAAACTATATCATTTACCATTGTTGATTGATTTTATGAAAGGGAAATTAATGTATAGTACAATTAACCACAATTAAGTGAAAACAAAGTCTACGCGCAAACACATATTATATATATACTAGACTTGGAGATTAACACAAGGCATTTTGTTCTAATACAAATTATGAGTTCAAATTTAATATTTTAATTTTAATAATTTTTATGTATAAATATATATCCCATGTAAATATACAACTAGATTTAGATGAACCCCCTAGTTGGTCCATACTGATACGTGCTATAAAATTCATTTCCATCACAAAATAGGCCATATATAGCCTATGATTTTTCTATGTCACTTTTATGGCTTATTTTTTTTGGAGATTTCTTGTTGCAATTCAAAGAAGATAAGTGGTTTGTAGAGGTTGAGGGAGAAGTAAACATGTTGCCTAAAAGTTGATTTGAGTGCTAGGTAGGGGATGATTTAGAGTATCGTCTACGAGTTCAGCTCATTAATTTTTATTTAAATTGATTAAAAAGGAATTGGATAAAGCACTTCAGCATAATTTTAAGAATATTAAAATGCTCCCAAAACCAACAATATTTATAAATATCTAACTGTGAATTCAGTTCTTAATGTATATTAACTTAATTTTTTTTATAAAATTCACAAACTTACCGATAATGATGGGTACCAGTACTACCAATTTAGTAAGTAATTAGAGATAAACATAATTTTCATCATGCAAAGCCTCCGCTTTCTCATTTCCCTTTGCAATTTATTCTATTTTTAAAATTAAAAGTTCAAATTTATTATTTTAATTTTGGTGAATTTTACATATAAATATAAGTTCTACATAAATATTCAACTAGATTTAGATGAACCCTACATCTGCCAATGGTCCTCATTTCTATCATAAAATATGCCATATACTGCCTAGCTATATGACTTTTTTATATCACTTAGTTTTCATGTACTTATATGTATTTATAGGTAGGTAGGTATCAGTTTACCTCAAGGTATATACATGTTGCATAAAAGTTGATTTTGTATAAATATCTATACGTGTGAACTCAATTATTATTGTGTATTAACTTAAGAATCGGGGTATTTGTGTACTTCACTTGTTTATATTCTTATCGTCTACATAAGATATATTTATATTTATTTATACATTTCAAGTGACTAGTTTTTTGTGCAGGACAATAAAATGATGTTCTTTCTATTCTTATTAGCTCTTTCTATTATTTTCATTTTTCTTCTTCATAAAGCCAAAATGAGTAGAAAAATCTTTCTACCACCAGGTCCATTAGGGCTACCTTTTATTGGAAATTTGCATCAATATGATAGTTTAAACCCTCATCTCTATTTTTGGAAACTTTCCCAAAAATATGGAAAAATATTCTCATTGAAAATTGGATCTTCCACTATGGTAGTAATTTCTTCAGCAAAATTAGCAAAAGAAGTACTGAAAATACAAGATTTAGCATTTTGTAGTAGATCCTCTTTTCTTGGCCAACAAAAATTGTCTTACAATGGTCATGACATTGCCTTTGCACCTTACAATGAATATTGGAGGAAAATGCGAAAGGTTTGTGTTGTTCATTTATTCAGTCTCAAAAAAGTGCAATCTTTTAGTCTAATTTGTGAAGATAAAGTATCAAAAGTGATCAAGAAAATATCTCAACAAGCAGCTGCTTCACAAATTATAAATTTGAGCGACATAGTGATTTCACTAACAAATACAATTATTTGTAAAATTGCTTTTGGTATTAGGTATGATGAAGAAACACATGAAAAAAGGAAAATCACTGAACTTTCCACTATGGCGGAAGAGCTGATGACACATTTTTATTTCTCTGATTATTTTCCCATGTTTGGTTGGCTTGATAAATTATTTGGAAATATTAGTAGACTTGAGAAGAGTTTTAATGATTTAGATGAGTTTTTTGAAGAACTCATTAACCAACATCTCAATCCCAATAGGCCAAAATCAATGGAAGGAGATATTATTGATCTTTTGCTTCAATTAAGGAAAGAGCAATCAACTTCAATTGATCTTACTTTGGATAACATAAAGGGAATTCTCATGGTAAGTAATCAACGGTATATTTCTATAACCAATATATGCATGTAAATAAAAATTTGATTTACATATATATGGATAATATACATACACTACACCAAAATGATTTTAATTAGCGGCAACTAAATAACAATAATAACTTAATTGCTGCTAATAAATATGTAATTTTAGCGGTAATTAACACTCTTTGTAAATGTCTTAAAGCCTATAGAAACATTGAATCCAATAGCAATAAACTAATACTGGTAAAGACTTTAACACTCTTTGTTAATATATATATTTATGTTAATGTGTATATTTATTGCCGCTAAAAGCTATTTTTACTAATAATTTTGTAAAAAAACAAACACTTTATATTGGAATTATATATATATATATATATATATATATAAATTTAAATCTTATCTCCTAAATATACTGATTTAGGCATACTATATCTAGTACAATATTGACTAACTTATATCATTAGTGTACACAAGTTAAACTCACACATAGATAGTTACTTGTATCTCCTATATTGCTTTTGGGAATTTCTAATGATTTGCCAATCTCTTTCATTTCCCTCTAAATTTGATTATTTTGTAGGATATATTAACGGGTGGAACAGACACTAATGCAGTTGCTGTAATATGGTCAATGACAGCCTTAATGAAAAATCCAAAAGTCATGAAGAAAGTTCAAGAAGAAACTAGAAAATCGATTAGGATTAAAGGCATTGTGAATGAAGAAGATATTCAAAACATGCCTTATTTCAATGCAGTGATAAAAGAGATATTTAGATTATATCCACCAGCTCCACTTCTAGTGCCAAGAGAAGCAATGGAAAAATCCACAATAGAAGGGTATGAAATTCAGCCAGGAACTATAATTCATGTAAATACATGGGCAATTGCAAGGGATCCTGAAATATGGGAAAATCCAGAAGAATTTATACCTGGGAGATTCTTGAATAATGATATTGATTTCAAGGGCCAAAATTTTGAGTTGATTCCATTTGGAGCAGGCCGAAGAGGTTGTCCAGGTATTCCGTGATAGAATTATAATTTACACTATAAATCCAATTGATCCCACAATTTACTTATTTAAATTATAGATTTTACATAAAAATCATCTAAAAAGAACTAGAAATAACATTAAAAAATGGGATAGCAACGAGCCTAAACCATTTAAACTATCTAATTTACAAAATATGTACAAATTATATAATATGTAGTGTATACTTTATATCAAATATACATATACGACACGTGTAATGTGTATATATTTGTACACAACATATACACTATATTAGTATATATGTTGTGTATATATACTTCGACTATATTAATAAACTAGTTGTCTATAAATTATATATCTATAACGTTCCTTTTAAAAATCATCTTTCAATTATAAAATTAAATCTTGAATTTGTCTCTTTACAGGTATTGCACTTGGTGTTGCAACGATAAATCTTATACTTTCAAATCTTCTTTATGCATTTGATTGGGAATTGCCTTATGGGATGATAAAAGAAGACATTGATACAGATGGTTTGCCTGGACTTGCCATGCATAAGAAAAATGCTCTTTGCCTTGTCCCTAAAAATTATACCCACACATAAACATATAAGTTATGTTTTAATATACCCGTTAACATATGATGCAGAGTGTGTATTATTGTTATTATTATTATTATTATTGTTATTGTTATTATTGTTATTGTTATTATTATTATTGTTATTATTATTATTATTATTATTATTATTATTATTATTATTATTATTATTATTATCTATGTTTAATATGGTACGCTCTGTTTTGTGCTCGATCTCTTCAGTTATAATGTTTGTGATAATAAAATTTCACATCTAGCTCTGGAGAAACTATGTGATTGTTTAAAAAAAATATATAGCGTGTTTTTATGTAAAATATTGAAGTGTGTTACTAGTTCAACATTTACATGTATCGTGTTATTTAGAACATAATTTATACTAGTAATTAACCACAATTACATGAAAATAAAATCGATGTGCATACTATAACTTTAGCATAAACTCCCAAATATTTTATCATTCCAAATCGAGCTAGATGAAAATTACTCTTATTAAAGAAACAACTAATTAATCGAATACTTTTTCGATATTAGTTCTCTTTCATCGATTTTTCAAGAATCCGAACAAACTACTGCCAAGTTAGTAAGTAATTTGTAATACCCCATATTAAGGGAAAAAAATGTAAGTTATTAATGGACAAATTATTTCTTTCTGTTTTAATTAAATCAATTGCTGCAAAAAAAAAAAAGAGTAGAAAGTTAATGGGCCATAGCCCATAACTCACGTGGAAACAAAAAAAAAAGGGCTATGTTGAATAGTTTAGAGGAGAAGTAATTGGTCAGCAGCTTTTGTAAAAAGAGAAGAGGAAACAAGGTAAGTTTCTGATCTTGAATTATAGATTTGATTGTATATTTCATGACTACAGATTGGGGTTCAGAGTTGGAGAATCATGAGTTAAAGAAACAGAGGAACATGTTAAACTCTCAGGAACTAATGGAGTGCATTTAATTATTAGACTATAAGCTTTTGTATATTGGCATATATGAAGTAACAGCAGATGGGCAGTAAGATTTTGTTGGCTTATTATAATGAGAAATCAATCAAGATGAGGCTGTTTTGTGTGATTAAGGCACCAATTAGGTGACTTGACAGATTTCGAGTCATTCATGAAACCTCTAGGGCTGGGTATTTTAATTTAGTATGAAATAGCATGTATGAAGAGGTTAACACGAAATTGTTATGAATGTGATTATAGATTGATCAATGGAATTCATAAGGATTACTAGAGTGACGAGCTTTGTATTTCGGCATGAGTAGTGTGAGTAGTAATCTTACCACAATTGATGTTTTATAACTTTCATGATTTTCACATGGTTTATAAAGTAAATGTGTTACCGAATGTTTTGAACTTGCATGTGGGACAAGTCTTTTACTTGATATGATACCGAGACAGTTATTTGAGATGAACTACTTTTATAAGATATGTTTCTTGATACTTGAGATATGAGTACCGCTATGGAAAAAGGTTTTGTTACCTACTTGAGAATAAGTATTTTGACATATGTTTTGGCTAAAGTTTTATATATTATAATTTGATAAGAACTTAAAGGTCTTATACCATTTTGAAATGTTTCTACTGATTACAAAGAAAAGTATAAATGGGAGTAGACCTTGATGAATCCCGTAGCTAACGGCGGGTTCGTTAGACCTGGTGCACCTTGTAGTTACAGATTTCCGATAAAGCCCTTGCTAGTGGGAAGGTAGAACTAGCATACTGTTACTGATATCCCTAGAGTAGGGATCTACTGATATGAATATTTAACTCCTTTATGAGGGGTTCACTGTTATTGGTTACTTCTTAAAGAGAAGGCCACACTGATTACATGATTCATCCTTGGAAACCTCCCAAATATAAGATTTTATACGAAAGTGTTTTTTTCTGAGTTTACTACTAAGTGTTTACATTGATTTTGCTTACATGAGGCAAATAAGATTGAATATTGTTACCGTTTCTGAAAAAGGCATTGATTTTTATCAATTTGACTATCATACTAGCATGCTTTCTGACTTGTCCTGTTAAACTCCACCATTTCTGATGAATCTTAAAATCTAGAATGAAGCTTTGAGAGTAAATAAACTGACTGTTTTTATTGAAACTGCTGATCTAATACAATTGAATGAATTGAAAAAAATATCTAGCTAACTACCTCTATTTATAGCTAATATAGATTAGTTTATTAACTAACTAATAGTCCTGTCATCAAATTCTGTTATAACAGAACTTGACAGCTGTACATGATCCATCTCTTCATTCCTTTATCATTTCAACACCCCCTTTCAAGCTAGGTGGTGAAAAAATATTTAAGACTCCTAGCTTGGACATCAAATGATAATGCTGAACTCCTCCAAGTCCCTTTGTCAATAGGTCTGCCTCTTGCTCATTTGTTGAAACATACTCTGGATGTATCAGCCCTTGCTGAACCTTTTCCCTTATGAAATGACAGTCTATTTCTATGTGCTTTGTTCTCTCATGAAACACAGGATTGCTTGCTATTTGCATTGCTGCTTTGCTATCTGTAAGTAGTCGTACTGGTGTAGCTATCTCCAATCCCAAAAATTTAAACAACCCCAACAACCAAATTAATTCTGATACTGTCAATGCCATGCTCCTGTATTCTGACTCAGCGGAGCTCCTTGCCACATTATTTTGTTGCTTTGACTTCCAAGAGATTAAGGATTGTCCAAATTTCACAATATAACCAATCACTGACTTTCTTGAATTTGGACAACTTGCCCAATCAGCATCACAATATGCTGTGAGAGAGGCACTTCCTTCTGCACTCAATAAGATTCCCAGACCTGGTTCATTCTTGATGTATCTTACAACTCTGTGTGCTGCTTCTAGATAAGACCTTTTAGGACTTTGCATAAACTGACTCAAGGTCTGAACACTATATGCAATATATGGTCTGGTTAGTGTTAAGTATAGCAATTTTCCTATCAGTCTTTGATGTCTTTTGATATCACTCAGCAGTGCATCATCCTGTAAGCCACAATGCTGGTCATACTCCTGACTTGTGAGCTTCTGATTTTGTTCAAGTGGTGTCATTGCAGTTTTGGTACCTGCCAGTCCTAGATCAGCAATTAGTTCTAGTGCATACTTCCTCTGGCACAATAGAATCCCCTTCTTGGATCTGCAAACTTCAATTCCTAAGTAGTATTTCAAAGACCCTAGATCTTTGATCTTAAAAGCCTTATGTAACACATACTTAGCCTCCTGAATTAGTCCCTCATCATCTCCTGTAATCAGTAAGTCATCTACATAGACCAAAATAATCACCTGCTTGCCATGCCTTCTTAGGATGAATAATGAGTGATCATGTTGACTCTGACTGAAATGTGCTGTTAATAGGGCATCAGTAAGTTTAAGGTTCCATTGTCTGGATGCCTGTTTGAGACCATATAAGGATTTGAGAAGCCTACAACCTTGATTCTTCCCCCCTTGGCTACCAAATCCAGGAGGAAACTGCATGTAAACCTCTTCTTCAAGATCACCTTGCAATAATACATTATATACATCCATTTGATATAAGGTCCAGTTGTGCATAGAAGCCAAAGCAATAACAACCCTGACTGTAACCATCTTGACAACAGGGGAAAAAGTCTCCTGGTAATCTAGGCCTTCAAGCTGGTTGTACCCCTTGGCAACCAACCTAGCTTTAAACTTTCATTGGAATGATACTTGATTTTGTAGACCCATTTACAGCCAATAGGAACCTTCCCTTTAGGAATATCAACCACCTCCCAAGTTTTATTTTTCATAAGGGCTGTGATTTCAGTCTGCATAGCAGCAAGCCATCTGAGATCAGTGACAGCCTCAGCATAAGAAAAAGGCTCAGTTAAAGAAGAAACAGAAGCCAAGTAAGATTGGCAATGTGGAGTAAGAGAGTCATAGCTAACATAATTGGAGATAGGATAAGAGCAATCTTTGTTTCCTTTGGAGGGACAAATAAAATCTTTCATCCAAATAGGAGGTCTAGAAGATCTACATGACTTTCTTGCATGTGGAGGAGTACCATCAGTGGTCTCAGCAATAACTGATGACTTGTAAAGTGGTCTCAAGCATATCAGGGGATGAACAACCTCAGATGCAACAAGAGTAATAGGAGTAACATGAAAAGGATGACAATCATCAGATGTACCCTCTAACTCTGGGAAAATTAGACTGTTGTTATCACCATGCTTCAACTGGAGAAAAGGGAATATATGTTCCCTGAAGGATACATCCCTGCTCACAAAATACCTTTTGGACTTAAAGTCATAAAGACTGTAGGCCTTTTGTGTAGCAGAATAGCCCATGTGTACTGCATCAATAGCTCTAGGAGACAATTTATCCACTTTCTCAGTGACAGTTGCAAAACACAGACAACCAATAACTCTGAGATGGGAAAGGGAAGGCTCAGTCTTGTGGAAAACTTCATATGGTGATTTCCCGGCTAATACAGTGGATGGTAGCCTATTGATTAAGTAGACTGCTGTCAAAACACAGTCTCCCCAGAAATGGAGTGGTAGATGCCCTTGAAACCTTAAAAATCTTGCCACTTCTAAAATGTGTCTATTTCTTCTTTCCACTACTCTATTTTGTTGTGGAGTATGTGGGCAACTATTTTGATGCCCAATTCCACTTTGGAGTAGGAAATCTGTACACTCTTTACTAAAAAACTCTGCACCATTATCTGTTCTTATCATCTTAACATGCCTATCAAACTGAACAATTGTCATTTTAACAAAATATTTAAGCAAAACAACAACATCACTTTTCAATTTCATCAGGAAAATTGGAGCGTGACTTAATTAGAGAACGTTAATTTTCATCATGCAAAGGCTTCACTTTCTCATCTCCCTTTGCAATTTATTCTATTTTTAAAATTATAAGTCCAAATTTATTATTTTAATTTTAATGAATTTTTATGCATAAATATATGTTCTACATTAATATTCAACTAGATTGAAATGAACCCGCTAGTTGCATCTGCCAAGGGTCCTCATTGTCTTTATTGTTGACATGTGCTATAAAACTCGTTTCTATCATAAAATATGGCATATACAGCCTAGCTATGACTTTTTTTGTGTCATACAGATTTCATGATTAGGTATCAGTTTACATCAAGATACATGTTGCATAAAATTTGATTTGAGTGTTAGGCAGGGGCTAATTTAGAGTATCGTCTGTGGGTTCACATGAATTTATTAATTATTTAGACTTTATATATATTAAAATTGATTAAATATTTATAAATATCTAATTATGAACTCAACTATTTATGTTATTATTGTATATTGTATTGTCTTACGGTCTACGTACAATTCATTTATATTTAATACATTTCAAGTGACTAGTTTTTTGTGCAGTTGTGGACAGTAAAATGATGTTCTTTCTATTCTTAGTAGGTCTTTCTATTATTCTATTCTCAGTAGGTTTTTCTATTATTCTATTTTTTCTTCTTAAAGCCAAAGTAAGTAAAAACACCAATGCACCACCTGGTCCTTTAGGTTTACCGACCATTGGAAATTTGCATCAATTTGATAGTTTAACCCCTCATATCTATTTGGCGGAATGACCTGGGAGACTCATATACTTGACTTCATTTGTCAGTTAGACCCTTCTACTCACCACTTTACCAACTGAACTCTTAAACTCATTAAAACACAACATTTTAAACCTCTTTTTCGACGTGTCATCCTATGTGGCATTTTTATCCGAAGTGCGTGTAATACACACATTTTAAGGGCGTTAGACCTTCGAAAAAGTCACTTTTATCCTTTATAGCAGGTATCTTCTTCTCCAATGAGTCCAACACCATTATTGATTAAAATTTTAGCTCTCTCTGGCCTTTCACTCAAATTTTCTTTAAAAAATTTTCCTTTTTTTTGTTTTTGTCGTTCTTCTTCTTACTCCTATAGATCCTACATTATCAGTCGATTTTTTTCTTTAATTTTTGCTGCTTGTATAATTGTACTGTTGTATATATATATGCTCCATCACTTGTATAAACTTTTCTCTTCAATAATTTCCGTTTAATACAACAAGCTTTCTCCAATTTCATCAAACATAAAAAAAAGAAAAAGAAAAAATACTCCTAGTGCAATTTCATCAAACACGCAGCAAGCAAAAATATTTGATCTTTTTTCATTTTCTCTAACACCCAAAAGAGAAAAAAATTAATCTAGCTCCATTTTCATCAGATACCCGGATTCTTTTTTAGATTTCTCCGATTGCATAAAAAATCCCATAATTTTTTTTTTCTTTCTAATTTCATAATCATCAAATTCGAGATACACGAAAATCACATACCAAAAAATAGTGAACAAAACAGATTTTGTTCTAGGTTAAGACAAGGTTAATACAAAGAGAAATTAAAAATCGCACTAAGACTTTCAACAATGGACAATACCATGGGAGTGAAGAGCAGAAATTGAGGTGAAAAAAGTATATGGGTCTATTTGAACAAAGAGAAAATGAAAAGAAATAGGAGGTTTTAGACTTTTAACATGTAATTTTCTATGTGGCATTTTAAAATGATGTGAAATTGACGTGGAATCAATTGTAATACACGCACCGTTGAGCCATCCAAAAAGGGTTTAAAATGTTGTATTTTAATGTGTTTAAGGGTTTAGTTGGCAAAGTGATGAGGAGAAGGGTTCAACTGACAAAAAAATCCAAGTACAGGGGCCTCCCAGGTCATTCTGCCTATCTATTTTTCTAAACTTTCAAAGAAATATGGAAAAATCTTCTCATTGAAATTTGGCTCTACTTCAATCGTCGTAGTTTCTTCGGTAAAATTAGCAAAAGAAATGTTGAAAACACAAGTTTTAGTATTTTGTAGTAGACCTTCTCTTCTTGGGCAACATAAATTGTCTTACAATGGTCATGATATTGGTTTTGCACCTTACAATGAATATTGGAGAAAAATTAGAAAAAATTGTATTGTTCATTTATTTAGTCTCAAGAAAGTACAATCTTTTAATCCAATTCGTGAAGACGAAGTATCAAGAATGATAAAAAAAATATCTCAACAAGCTACAACTTCAAAAGTCACCAACTTGAGCACCATGTTATATTCACTAACAAGTACTATTATTTGTTGAGTTGCTTTTGGTATTAGGTATGGTGAAGAAGCACATGAAAGGAGGAGATTTGATGAACTTTTAAGCAATGTTGGCTAGCTTCTTTGTCTCTAATTTTTTTCCTTTTTTAAATTGGATTGATAAACTTACTGGATTGACAAATAGACTTGAGAAAAATTTCAAGAACTTGGATAATTTTTATGAAAAATTCACTGAGCAACATCTTAATCCCAAGAGGCCAAAATCCATGGAAGGGGACATTCTTGATCTTTTACTACAATTGAAGAAAGAGAAATCAACACCAATTGATCTCACTATGGAGGATATAAAAGCACTTGCCATGGTAATCTCCCATATCTTAATTAAACCTACCTACACACACAATTGTTTTCAATCTATCGTAACTCTTCTCCTTTATCCAACTTGAGATAACACTTTGAGAAAGTTCATATAGGTAGAGTTTTAGTTATGTTACTTGGTACATGTCCGTTGAGTCCAACATTTTCATCTTTAGTGGCAATAACTTAATTGCCGCTAAATATAACTTTTGAGAGACAATTACGAGTGACAATTATATTTAAGCACTCTTTGCAAATACTGCTAAAGAATATAGCAACATTGAATCCAAATCACTCTTTGTTAATGTACATATTTATTGCAACTAAAAGTTATTTTTGTTATATTATGAATTGACAAAATTTATTTCTGTAGGACGTGTAAGTTGCAGAATCAGACACTAGTGCAACTGTAGTAATATGGGTAATGACAGCCGTAATTAGCAATCCAAAATCCATGAAGAAAGTTCAAGAATAAATTAGAAAATCAATTGGGAACAAAGACATTGTGAATGAAGATCACATTCAAAATATGCCTTATCTCAAAGTAATAATAAAAGAGACGTTACTATTATATCCACTAGCTCCACTCCTAATACCAAGAGAATCAATGAAAAAGTCCATACTAGAAGGATATGAAATTCAATCAGGAACCACAATTTACGTTAACAATTGGGCTATTGCAAGAGATCTCGAGATATGGGAGAATTAAATGAATTTATTCCCGAAAGATTCCTGAATAGCAATATTGATTTTACAGGACAAAATTTTGAGTTAATTTCATTTGGAGCTGGACGAAGAGGATGCCCAGGAATTACACTTGGGGTTGCCATAGCGGAACTTGCATTGTCAAATCTTCTTTATGCATTTAATTGGAAATCGCCCCATGGCATGAGAAAAGTGGACATTGACACAACTGTTAGGCCAGGACTTGTAATGCATAAGAACATTCAATGACTATTTCCATAAATATTTTAATTGAATCAATGAGGTACATAGATATTAGTTTACATCAAGATACGTATCTTAATTTATTTTGGAGATTTCTTTTTGCAATTCAAAGAAGATAAGTGGTTTGCAGAGGTTGAGGGAGAAGTTTAACATGTTGCATAAAAGTTGATTTGAGTGATAGGCAGGGGCTGATCTATATGTGAACTGAAATATATTGTATATTAACTTAAGATCTTTATAAACTTCGTCTACAACTTAAATGATGGTCCCAAAATAAGGGTATTTGTGTACGTCACTTGTTTTTATAGTTTTATGGTCTACCTAAGATCCATTATTTATATATAAGGCATGTCAAGTGATGACTAGTTTTTTGTACAGTTGTGGACAACAAAATGATGCTCTTTCTATTCTCAGTATCTCTTTCTATTATTCTCATTTTTCTTCTTCTTAAAGCCAAAATAAGTAGAAATACAAGTGTGCCACCTGGTCCTTTAGGTTTGCCAATCATTGGAAATTTGCATCAATTTGATAGTTTAACCCCTCATATCTATTTTTGGAAACTTTCCAAGAAATATGGAAAAATCTTCTCATTGAAATTTGGCTCTACTTCAATAGTTGTAGTTTCTTCAGCAAAATTAGCAAAAGAAGTGTTGAAAACACAAGATTTAATATTTTGTAGTAGACCTTCTCTTCTTGGGCAATATAAATTGTCTTACAATGGTCATGATATTGGTTTTGCACCTTACAATGAATATTGGAGAGAAATGAGAAAAATTTGTATTGTTCATTTATTTAGTCTCAAGAAAGTACAATCTTTTAGTCCAATTCGTGAAGACGAAGTATCAAGAATGATAAAAAAAATATCTCAACAAGCTACAACTTCACAAGTCACCAACTTGAGCACTATGTTATATTCACTAACAAGTACTATTATTTGTCGAGTTGCTTTTGGTATTAGGTATGATGAAGAAGCACATGAAAGGAGGAGATTTGATGAACTTTTAATTGAGACTCAAGCAATGATGGCTAGCTTCTTTGTCTCTAATTTTTTTCCTTCTTTAAGTTGGATAGACAAACTTACTAGATTGACAGATAGACTTGAGAAGAATTTCAAGAACTTGGATAATTTTTATGAAGAACTCATTGAGCAACATCTTAATCCCAAGAGGCCAAAATCCATGGAAGGGGACATTCTTGATATTTTGCTTCAATTGAAGAAAGAGAAATCAACTCCAATTGATCTCACTTTGGAGGATGTAAAAGCACTTGCCATGGTAATCTTGTATATTTATGTTAGTACATGTACTTTGAGTCTTTTTTTTTGTTTTCCTACCCGGTGTCCGGAGTTCACATTGGAGTCCCGATTAAATTCGGATCGCGCATTGCAGGGCCTATTCGTGGGTGGTGCTCCCAACAAGATTTTCTCCATACCAGGGATCGAACCCTAGACCTCTTATTAAGGGTGAAACACTTTTACCAGTGCATCACAATCCATGTTGGTGTACTTTGAGTCTATTTGCTAGGAATTTTAGCTTTATTAGAGATTTATACCTTGATAAAAAAATATTGAGAGTTTTTAGTGTTTTAAGACACTTTTTTTTGTCGCAGTTCTATTTTAAATTTTATTTTATAATATTTGACCGAGTAGTTTAAATGAAATGATTATATAGAAAGAAATATTCGACTCAAACTTGCTCGGAATGAAAACATAGTAATGGTATAATTGTTGTGCTGTTGATACTTTCTCATGAATTGACAATTTTTATTTCTTTTTTGTGTCAATTTCTTTGTAGGACGTGTTAGTTGCAGGATCAGACACAAGCGCGGCTGTAATAGTATGGGCGATGACAGCCTTAATGAGGAGTCCAAGAGCCATGAAGAAAGTTCAAGCGGAAATCAGACAATCAATTGAAAAAAAAGGCGTTGTGAATGAAGATGACATCAAATACATGCCTTATCTTAAAGCAGTAATAAATGAGACATTACGATTATATCCATCAGCTCCACTCCTACTACCAAGAGAATCAATGAAAAAGTCCACACTAGAAGGATATGAAATTCAGTCAGGAACCACTATTTATGTTAACTTTTGGGCTATTGCAAGAGATCCCGAGATATGGGAGAATTCAAATGAGTTTATTCCTGAGAGATTCCTGAATAGTGATATTGATTTTAAAGGACAAAACTTTGAGTTAATTCCATTTGGAGGTGGACGAAGAGGATGCCCAGCTATTACACTTGGGGTTGCCATAGTGGAACTTGCATTGTCAAATCTTCTTTATGCATTTGATTGGAAGTTGCCTTGTGGCATGAGAAAAGAGGACATCGATACAACTACTAGGCCAGGAATTGTAATGCATAAAAAGATAGATCTTTGCCTTATCCCTACAAATTATCCATAGATTATATTCAAACATGGATATAAGGCGAAATCATGTAAAAAAATAAATTATTCTCAAGCTAAACATATTTAGAATACATACATGTAATAAATTATTCTCATGCTAAACTTATCGATCGATTCTAAATTATGGATAATTCGTAAAGAAATAAATAAATATATGTGCTACTAGTAGTAATTGTAGCATTTTCGCTACTAAAAAAGTTACTATTTTCTCATTGAAATTTTCTACTGAAAAATGTTTGATGACTATTTTTATAAATATTTTAATTGAGTCAGCGAGAAAAGAAAAAATAGTAGTATTTTAATACGGAATTATTAGGAAGCTTCTCAATATTTCAACATGATTCTGTTTTCCACTATGCGTTTTAATTTTAGTATGCTGGTTTGATTGAAAAAAACATATTGTATGACATAAAATTAATTGAAAAGGAAGAAGCAACAAATTGGAAGATGGTAAAGATAATTAACTCAAAATTGGAAAAGGCAATTAGGTACCTTAGTCCTTGGTATTTTTTTTTTTTAATAAATTTTTTTTCCCAGTGACAATCTAGGTGTGTTGTACGTACCTTAGTAGCCTAAAGGGCAAAAAAACTGGTCAAAATTTTCAAGAGGGCAACAAAAATAAGTTTGAAACCAAAAGGGTAACATTTAAATGATAGGGTAGACACTGTCTAAATTAGTTGTGTAATTAACAAGTTGTGTAAAATATGACTAATTGATAGGTGGGGTGGATCTAACGAGTAGAGTGTCATTTATGAATTTACGGGAATTTAATTTGATATCATTAAAAAATTAACTCATAGATTTTGACTTTTGAATTCACCTTAATAATAATGAAATAATACAAGAGGACAAAATATAAAAAGTATAATATTTGCATAAATTAAAGTGTTTTAATTCTTGGCTTTAACATACCTCGTATATATGGTAAAATAACAAAACAAATCATAGGAGAATTAAGGACATAAACCAAACTTTCTTAGTGAAAGTAGGAAGAAAATATTTCACAAGTGAAATTCCATAGTGATTGTGTCATCTACGACCCTCCAATACACTTCACCTCGTAGCCACCTTTCCAACCACTCCACACCCCCTACTCCCTTCACCCCTAACTCTCATAGTATTTGTCAAGATTATATACAAAAATCTCAAAACATTTTTCAAAAATGCATTTTCCATGAAAAATCATTTTCCTTTGTACCATACACACCCTTACTTTTTTTTTTTTAATTATAAATGAAAGAAACAATAGAAAAATTTAATACAAGAAATTTCAAGTGACTTTGCCAAAAAGAAAAAATGTTGTTTCCACTCTTTGTAGCCCTTGTTATCATCATTATTCTCAGTTTCCTTCTTCCTAAAGCCAAAAGGAATGGAAAAAACATTCTACCACCAGGTCCTTTAGGGTTGCCATTCATTGGAAATTTGCATCAATTTGATAGTTTAACACCTCATATCTATTTTTGGAAACTTTCCAGGAAATATGGAAACATATTCTCATTGAAATTTGGTTCAACTCCAGTACTTGTAATTTCTTCAGCAAAATTAGCAAAAGAAGTAATGAAAACACAAGATTTAGCATTTTGTAGTAGACCTTCTACTCTTTGCCAGCAAAAATTGTCTTACAATGCTCAAGATATTGCCGCGTCACCTTACAATGACAATTGGAAAGAACTTCGAAAAATATGTGTTGGTCATTTATTTAGTGCAAAAAAAGTACAATCTTTTATTCCAATTCGTGAAGATGAAGTATCAAGAATGATCAAGAAAATATCTCAACAAGCTGTCACTTGCCGAATTACCAATTTGAGTAGTATGTTGATTTCACTAACAACTACAATTATCTGTAGAGTTGCTTTTGGTATTAGGTATGATGAAGATACACACGAAAGGAGGAATTTTAATGAACTTTTAAAAGTGACTGAAGAAATGTTGGTAAGCTTTTTTGTCTCTGATTTTTTCCCTCTCTTAGGATGGATTGATAATCTCTCCGAAAAAATAAATAGACTCGAAAAGAATTTTAAGGATTTGGATGAGTTTTATGAAGGACTCATTGAGCAGCATCTCAGTCCCAATAGGCCAAAATCCATGGAAGAAGGAGATATTATTGATCTTTTGCTCCAATTGAAGAAAGAGAAGTCAACTCCAATCGATCTTACTTTGGACAACATAAAGGCTATTATCATGGTATTGAACTACTCCATTTGTACCTATCTATTTTATATGGCTGCACCTTGTTTTTTTTTTTTTACCTAGCTAAACAATTAATCTAATTCATTGGCGTGGTGTTATAACTCGGTCATGCATGTGGCTAAGTTTTTTCCATGGTTACGATCATAATATAATTTTTGTCAAATACTAAAACGTGGATTTTAAATTTGTTGCATTACACATGTTATACTAACATTTTATGATTACTTGATTAGAAAAATATTTTAATAAAGATAAAATGAGAAATTCAAAGTTTTCGAATACATGAAGATATATTTTGTGGCAATGTCTTTATCCTCCCATTTTATCTTGTAGAATATGCTAGTTGGTGGAACGAATACTAGCGCAGCTACAATAATTTGGGCAATGACCGCCTTGATAGCGAACCCGAATGTCATGAAGAAAGTTCAAGCAGAAATTAGAGAATCGGTTGGAAAAAAGTCCATAGTGAATGAGGATGATGTCCAAAATCTTTCATATTTCAAAGCAGTGATAAAAGAGACACTTAGATTGTATCCACCGGCTCCATTGTTAGTACCAAGAGAGACGATGCAAAATTCAATACTAGAAGGATATGAAATTAAACCAAAAACTATAATTTATGTTAACGCTTGGGCAATTGCAAGAGATCCTGAAATATGGAAAAATCCAGAAGAATTTATACCTGATAGGTTTCTGAATAATGATATTGATTTTAAAGGCCATAATTTTGAGTTGATTCCATTTGGAGCAGGCAGAAGAGGGTGCCCGGCTATGGCACTCGGTGTGGCAACTGTGGAACTTGTACTTTCCAATCTCCTTTATGCTTTTGATTGGGAGTTGCCTTGTGGAATGAAAAGAGAAGACATTGACACCGATGTTTTGCCTGGACTTACTATGCATAAGAAAAAACCTTTGTGCCTTGTTTCTCGAAATTATCTCTAGAAATTAAACAAGAACAAACTCCAATGTTTAGATTAGTTAAATATGTATGTATGATTTCGTTAGTTATTCATGTTTAATATGATCATGTGGTTTTATGTCTGTTATTTTTCGTTATAAACTTGTAATGGAGTAGTTGAAGAGGGGAAAACATTTTCACAAATTTTGTAATTGATCAGACACTTTTTCAGCATAGGCTATTTTTCACGGATTTTCCAAGAATCCGAACAAACCACTAATTAGTAATGAAGAAAACATTGTTTTCGTCCTGCAAAGCCTCTTCTTATCTCTTGATACGACTGTGGATTCAAAATTAAACTTGACGAATTTGATTTTAATTTTTTAAAAGTTAAATTTATTATACTTTAAAAATTAGAAGTACAAATTTAATATTTTAATTTTAGTGAATTTTCACATATTAAGATATGCCCCACAAAAAAAATAACTGCTTTCGAATGAGAGCTAGTTGCATCTGCCATTGGTCCTCATTGTCTATACTGAGACATGCTATAAAATTCATTTTCATGACTTATATGCCATGTAGGTATCAGTTTACATCAATGGAATTAAGTACATGGAGAAATTAACAAGTTGTGTAAAAGTTGATTAACTGATAGGTGGGGGTGGATCTAACTAGTCATAACTAGAGCGTTGTATATAAGTTTACGTGAATTTAACTTAAAATTATTAAAAAATAATTCATAAATTTTAAATTTTGAGTGTCCTAATCACTTAATTAATAAGTGGTAAACATCTTCCTTTCACTAATAATTAACTTTGTGCAAAAAAATATACTATATTTTTTTAAAAAAAAATTCTTATCCTTTCAGACTTTTATAAACCCTCATGGAGTCATGGTGGGAGGGAGGTTTTAAGGAAAACGGTTGGCATTGTTACTACCAAGAGAGACGATGCAAAATTCCATACTAGAAGGATATGAAATTAAACCAAAAACTATAGTTTATTTTAGCGCTTGGGCAATTGGAAGGGATATTGAAATATGGAAAAACCCTAACAGGAGTTGCCTCGTGGGATGAAAAGAGAAGACATTGACACTGATGTTTGGCTTGGAATTACTCCGCATAAGAAAAAACCTTTGTACCCTGTTTCTAGAAATTATCACTAGAAATTAAACAAGACCAAACTCCAGTATTTAAATTAGTTAATGTCATAACCTAGACCGTCGTGAGTGGCACCCACGCTAACCCTCCAGTGGGAGAACCAAAACTACAGCCCAACTAATCAACTTAACCCAAGTACTACACATTTAAAGCTACGGAAGCAGGTTTAAATAACTATATAATTAATATGGAGTCCCCATAAACTCCGAAAGTTCAACTAACATCTAACAACCAATGCGGAAATACCCCTAGAACCTGAAAGTCATTGTACCAATACATCTAAGGTTAACAAGTCTAAGAAAAAGGGGTACAACCCCAACTAACATAAGAAATATCTAAACAATCTAAGTTCGAAGAAAATGGACTAAACAATAGAAAGGACCCCATGACAGCCTGAAAGAACTGACTCACCCTTGAAATCCGGTCTCGCTCACTGATCTCTTAGTTGAGGTCTATCAATAGCCGCCTGAAGATGCCCTGTACTTAAAAAAGAATGAGCAAGTGCAGTATCAGTACACAACCACAGTGTACTGGTAGGATCACGCGGCTATCCCAATAAGTGAAACATATATAAGTCATTACAACATCATAAACATGCATATACCGAACATATACAATATCAGTCATCATTTCAGGATTAATGTACAATTCCACATTCTTCAATAATACGCATATATATAACAAGTCAATGGTCCTCTCATGGAACCCAATTCAATGGTCCTCTCATGAAACCCATACCCAAACTGTTAGTGTGTCGGATCGTGCATGAAATCACACCAACATGAAATCACAACCATCACCTACCTCGAACAAAGCTTAAATCCCCTAAGAAACTTGATTCTTCCCTTTCCGTTTGTTCTTGGTCTACAAACAATCAATATAACGCGAGGATCAATAGACAAGACCTAATTACACGGATTATAATCAATAATATCAACCCTAGGACAAACCCTTGATCCCCATACCCAGTATAGGGCTTCTTCCACCATAAATCCCCGATCGAAACCCTCCCCCATCGATAATTACCCAAGAAACTAAGTTCTACGGATCGAAAAATGGATTCGGGGAGTAAAAACCTTACCTTTGGTGCTAGAAGAGGTGGAAAACCTTCAAGAAATATCCCTGAGTCGTTCCTTAGCTCTCGAGATCGAATGTTGCAGAATAATAACAGTTTTGGGGTTTATTTCTGACTTAAGTCACAACTGTCCCGCTGTGGCGGCCCCCATCCCTCTACAGCGGCCCCACCCTGGCGGCTTGCACGGAGACAGAGAGTTAATTAAAGAGTTTCAAACCCCCATTTCACAACACACCTTCAACCCATGACACTCAGAAATTATTCGTTCACGCTAAGATCAGTTTCGGAAGTTCTACTCGCCCGAATTCGATTTCGTAAAGTCGTACAGTTTTCTTAACGTCTTAGCTATCTACTCATGTGATCAAATTCATAATTAGATCTCTCATTCATTACCAGATTTCCCTAGACCTCACTGACTTAGATTTCATCCAAATCTGGACTAGGCTACGAATTTCCAAGTTACTACTCAAAAGTTTTCTGGCCCCAATTCTTTCCCCATTGACTTTTCCTTAACGATAGAATCAGATCGTTACAGTTAAATATGTATGTCTGTAATTTTTCGTTATAAACATGTAATGAAGTAGGTATTTCAATAAAATCTCTCTTGTAATTCCAAAGGATGTCGCGGAAAAATGAAAAGAAGAAAAAAAGCAGAGAAATGAACCAAATTAATCTCTTATATATCTTTGACCTTAGATTCCTCCATATTTGATATTATATTGGAGCATTGTTAGTCTCGTTTCCATTTTTCAGTTTACTTTTTAACGTCCCAGCTAGAGCTGTCAATATGGGCTGACCCACCTCAGCTGGGTCAATCCATTCATGCTTTGAAATTTGACGGGCTAGCCTATTTTTTGTGTGGTCCAGAAAATGGTCGGCCCAGCCCACAAATATGTGGGCTACGGGCTTTGTCGGGTCAGCCCTCTTTTCTTAAAAGTATATCTTTTATAATTTTTTAAATTAAAGTATAATTTAAAAATATTATCATAAACATCGACAAGACAATATTACATGGTGTTAGTGTTACTACTTGTTAATCAAATACACAGATAAAATTATCTTTATAATATTTATTAAGTTTGAGTTCAAGTAAAAGCATAAATAGCTAAATAGAAATATTAACCTAATTATTTTCCAATGATCATAATAAAACACAAAAACTATAACAATATTCCATAGGCTATGGCCTATGTAGTGATTCCCTAGAAATTTTAAGGAATTTTTATTTTATGTAGTACATATTTTATAAACATAATTTTTATTTAAATTGTAATATTTCAAACTTTAAATAGATTTTGAGTTTAGACTCTTGTTATTTTAAATACTCTATTTTATTTTTATTTTTTAATTAATTTTTATTTGGCCCACAGACCGGCCCTATCCATATTTCTCAAGCCCCACAAATCGTCAGACTTATTCAGGCCGGGCTAAAAAGCCCTTTTCTTAAATGTGCTTCAAAAACCGTAGTTCAACCCTATCAAATCACGGGTTAGGCCAGGCCGGCCCAACGGACCTAGCCCATATTGACGGCTCTAGTCCCAGCTTTTATGGACATTGATTCACATGAGAAATATTGCGGTGGAATAAATGAACTACTATATGTTTTGTTACAAGTCATGATTTTTACACACTGAAAGAAATTGTACCAGAATACATTCTCTTTCTCCTCGGCTAACCTAGCCTCCTCCATCATGAATGTTACAGATAATTGACCTCCAAATGGTATATATGTATTTGTTTCAGTGGAAATTACTTTCAAAATTTGTCTTGTCATACTTCGTTCTTATAGTTGGTATTTGGATCCTATAAATTAAATTTGATAATGGCGTCTAGCCTTTGGTATGTGTTGTGTTGAGAAGTAGAAGGACCCATCTTGATTACTATTTACTAGTAGTAATTAGCAGAGAAATGAACCAAATTGATCTCTTATAGATATTTGACTTTAAAAATTATGAGTTTAAATTTACTATTTTATTTTTAGTAAATTTTTACGTATTAAAATATGCCTCGTACAAAATATAACTAGATTCGGATGAACTCGTTGGCTAGCTGCATTTGCCACTGGTCCTCATTGTCTATATTGACACATGCTATAAAACTCATTTTCAGGACTTATATGCCAGGTAGGTATCAGTTTATATTAATGTAATTAAGTATCTGAATTTGTTTTGGAGATTTCTTGTTGCAATTGAAAGAAATTAAGTGGTTTTCAGAAATTTAAGAGAGAAATTAACAAGTTGTGTAAAGATGATTAAGTGATAGGTGGGGGTGGATTTTGCTATATATAGTAGAGTGTCATTTATGAATTTACGTGAATTTAATTTGAGATCATTAAAAAAATAATTCATAAATTTAAAATTTTGGATCCATCTTAATAATAATGAAATAATACAAGAAGACAAAATATGAGAAGTATAGTATATTCCATGAAAAACGATTATCCTTCGTGCCAAACAAGCCCTTACTTGTTAATTAGTATAAATGAAAGAAACAACAGAAAATTTTAATACAAGACATCAAGTGACTTTGCAGTACAAAATTTTAATATTGCCAAAAAAACAATATGTTCTTTCCATTCTTTGTAGCCCTTGTTATCATCATTATTTTCAGTTTTCTTCTTGCAAAAGTAAAAAAGAATGAAAAAAACATCCTGCCACCAGGTCCTTTAAGGTTACCATTCATTGGAAATTTGCATCAGTTTGATGGTTTAACCCCTCATATCTATTTTTGGAAACTTTCCAAGAAATATGGAAAAATATTCTCATTGAAACTTGGTTCTACTCCAGTAATTGTACTTTCTTCAGCAAAATTAGCAAACGAAGTGATGAAGATACAAGATTTAGCATTTTGCAGTAGACCTTCTATTTTGGGCCAGCAAAAATTGTCTTACAATAATCAAGATATTGCCACGTCACCTTACAATGACCATTGGAAAGAGCTTCGAAAAATATGTGTTGGTCATTTATTTAGTCTAAAAAAAGTACAATCTTTTATTCTAATTCGTGAAAATGAAGTATCAAGAATGATCAAGGAAATATCTCAACAAGCTGTAACTTCCCGAATTACCAATTTGAGTAGTATATTGATTTCACTAACGACTACAATTATTTGTAGGATTGCTTTTGGTATTAGGTATGATGAAGAAACACACGAAAGGAGAAATTTTAATGAACTTTTGAAAGTGACTGAAGAAATGTTGGCAAGCTTTTTTGTCTCTGATTATTTTCCTCTCTTAGGATGGATTGATAAACTCTCCGGAAAAATAAATAAACTTGAGAAGAATTTTGAGGATTTGGATGAGTTTTATGAAGGACTCATTGAGCAACATCTCAATCCCAATAGGCCAAAATCCATGGAAGGAGATATTATTGATCTTTTGCTCCAATTGAAGAAAGAGAAATCAACTCCAATCGATCTTACATTGGACAACATAAAGGGTATAATCATGGTAATGAACTACTTCATTTGTATCTATATTATATGACGGTACTGGCATATATATATATATATATACACTTGCTCACATGGACTGCTTACACCTAGCTAAACAGTTAACCTTTCATTGGCTTGGTGTTAATATTGTTTCACGTGGCTAAGTTTTATCCATGATTATGTTTTTGGCACGATCATAATATAAAGAAAGTTTTTTATCAAATATTAAAAATTGCCTTTAAATTTGTGGCATTACTCATGTCATAACATTTTATGATTACTTGATCTGAAAAATATTTTAATATAGACAAAATGAGAAATATAAAATTTTTGAATACATGAAAATATAGTTTGTGGCTAAGTTTTTATCCTCCCATTTTCTCTCGTAGAATATGCTAGTTGCTGGAACGGACACTAGCGCAGCTACAATAATTTGGGCAATGACAACCTTGATAGCAAATCCGAATGTCATGAAGAAAGTTCAAGCAGAAATTAGAGAATCGGTTGGGGAAAAGTCCATAGTGAATGAAGATAATGTCCAAAATCTTACATATTTTAAAGCAGTGATAAAAGAGACATTTAGATTGTATCCACCAGTTCCATTGTTAGTAGCAAGAGAGACGATGCAAAATTCCATACTAGAAGGATATGAAGTCAAACAAAAAACTATAGTTTATGTTAATGCTTGGGCAATTGGAAGGGATCCTGAAGTATGGAAAAATCCAGAAGAATTTATACCTGAGAGGTTCTTGAATAATGATATTGATTATAAGGGTCAAGATTTTGAGTTGATTCCATTTGGAGCAGGTAGAAGAGGGTGCCCAGGTATAGCACTTTGTGTGGCAAATGTGGAACTTATATTAGTTAACTATGTATGTATGACTTCGTAAGTTATCCATGTTTAATATGGTCGTATGGTTTTATATCTGTCACTTTTTTTATAAACTTGTAATGGAGTAGTTGTTTCAATAAAATCTCTCTTCTAGTTCCAAAAAGATATCACGGAAAAATGAAAAGAAGAGCATTTTTCCTATGCGTAATAATTCTAAGTAAAATGTTTATTATCTTTATCCCAAAAGTCAATTCCCAATCAAATTCATATAGAAGTATAAGCTCTAGTACTGTTGCAACACCAAGTGCAATACCTACAGAGAACATTATTGCCTTTATTGTCACAGCTCAAGCACACGCGACATATATTGTTTGTTTTGGCCAAACACGCCTTATGACTATACTCCTTCTTCAGAAAGTTCTAGGTGAGGTTTGTCCTACTACATAAGGTAATATCATTCATAGGGAATGTTCTATTAATATCATATTTGTCATAGCCCAAATTGCCTTTGTCTAATTATTTATTCAGTTATCAAATTGCCTTTGTCTAATTAATGCTATGAAATCATTGGTGAGATAAATATCTAGATAATATGGAAAAAAAATGATTGATAGAGGAGAAAAATCATTTTTCAGGCTTTAATTATTGTGGCCTGTGAATTTTCCTGTCACTTTTATGAATATTAAAGAATCGTGAAAAGTATAGTCTATCACTTCGCTTATAAATGCTATGCCATTTTTTTCCACCTTTGAATGACAAATTTCTTTCTATTTACATATTTTTTTAAATATCTATTTTCATTTTTTAAATATTATCACAGCCCTTGATCCAAAGTCCCAGCTTCGTTTACTGTTACTTCCATTGTTTTACTATTTGAATAGTTAAATAATATATTATTTTGTGTAATATTTTTTTTCAAATGTTGTTTAAATATTGTGACTTATAGTGTTTTTATGTAAAAAAAATAAATTAAAATAAAGATTTTATGTTCGAATTCAAACGGAACAGTAGTTTGTTTGATCTCGTACTGCGAAATCAAGTCAAACAAATTAAAATTGAAGTACTATAAATGAAAGAAATCGTAGAAAATCTTAATACAAGATATAGAAAACAAGTGACTTTTCCAAAAAAAAACAAAAACACATGATGTTCTTTCCACTCTTTGTAACCCTTCTTATCATCATCATTCTCAGTTTCATTTTTCCTAAAGCCAAAAAGAATGGAAAAAACATTCTACCACCAGGCCCTTTAGGGTTGCCATTCATTGTAAATTTGCATCAATTTGATGGTTTAACCCCTCATTTCTATTTTTGGAAACTTTCCAAAAAATATGGGAACATTTTCTCATTGAAACTTGGTTCTACTACTATGATTTTAGTTTCTTCAGAAAATCTAGCAGAAGAAGTAATAAAAACACAAGATTTAGCTTTTTGTAGTCGATCTTCACTTCTTGGCCAGCAAAAATTGTCTTACAATGGTCAAGATATCGCTATGTCGCCTTACAATGACTATTGGAGAGAACTTCGAAAAATATGTGTTGTTCCTTTATTTAGTCTCAAGAAAGTGCAATATTTTAGTCCAATTCGTGAAGATGAAGTATCAAGAATGATCAAGAAAATATCTCAGCTAGCCGCCACTTCACAAATTATAAATTTGAGCAATATAGTGATCTCACTAACAACTACAATTATTTGTAGAATTGCTTTTGGTATTAGGTATGATGAAGAAACACGCGAAGGGAGGAAATTTGGTGAACTTTTAAAAGTAACTCAAGAAATGTTGGCAGGCTTTTTTGTCTCTGATTATTTTCCTCTCTTAGGATGGATTGATAAACTCTCCGGAAAAATAAATAAACTTGAGAAGAATTTTAAGGATTTGGATGAGTTTAATGAAGGACTCATTGAACAACATCTCAATTCCAATAGGCCAAAATCCATGCAAGGAGATATTATTGATCTTTTGAAAGAGACATTTAGATAAAAGCAGTGATAAAAGAGACATTTAGATTGTATCCACCAGCTCCATTGTTAGTAGCAAGAGAGGCGATGAAAAATTCCATACTAGAAGGATATGAAATTAAACCAAAAACTATAGTTCATGTTAATTTTTGGGCTATTGCAAGGAATCCTGAAATATGGGAAAATTCAAAAGAATTTATACCTGAAAGGTTCCTGAATAGTGATATTGATTTTAAGGGCCAACATTTTGAGTTAATTCCATTTGGAGCAGGAAGAAGAGGATGTCCGGCTATGACACTTGGTGTGACAACTGTGGAACTTGTACTTTCCAATCTTCTTTACACTTTTGATTGGGAGTTGCCTCGTGGAATGAAGATAGAAGACATTGATACTGATGTTTTGCTTGGACTTGCTATGCATAAGAAAAAACCTTTGTGCCTTGTTCCTCGAAATTATCTCTAGAAATTAAACAAGACCAAACTCCAATGTTTAAATTATTAGTTAAATATGCATGTATGCATGCTTTCTCTAGTTATTCATGTTTAATATGGTCGTATGGCTTTATGTCTTTCATTTTTTGTTATAAACTTGTAATGGAGATCTCTTCTAGTTCCAAAGGATGTCTTTTTTTTAATAGTTAATCTCACCCAACATAGTTGAGTGTGTGAATCACCAAAAAGGAGGGGACGTATTGCCTTACCTACATATACAAGGTGAGGAAATCCCATACTTATATTATTACCAAAAAAAAAAGGAATTGGTGTGCTTTCGATACACCATAACACCTTCCTTACAGTAAAAAAGGAAGTAGGCTCAACTCACAAAAAAGTTGGCCTTGTCGTATCTTATTCGAATACTAGGCATCTGCCATTTATCCATTTTGAAGGGACCTTTGGTGTCCCTTGGTAAGTTGTGGAAGTTAGTTATCATGGCAATTAATTCTCCCTTAGCAGCGTCATATTTTGCTTGTTGATCCGCTACCTGGTTTGCTTCTCTAAAGTGGTGGACCACTTTAGCATTAGCATAACTCAAACTTTCAGAATAGCGATATTGATTTTAAGGACTAAAATTTTGAATTGATTTCATTTGGAACAGGCAGAAGAAGGTGCATGGGTCACTCGGTGTGGTAATGGTGGAACTTGTACTTTTTAATCTTCTTTACACTTTTGATTGGGAGTTGCCTTGTGGAATGAAAAGTGAAGACATCGACACATATGTTTTGCCTGGACTTGCTATGCACAAGAAAGAACCTTTGTGCCTTATTCCTAGAAATTATCATTAGAAATTAAACAATACCGAACTCCAACATTTAAATTAATTAATAATGTATGCTTTTGTTTGTCATCCATATTTAAATATATGGTCGTATTGTTTTATGCCTGCCATTTTTTTTCTTTTTTCAAAAGTAAATCCATCTTGGAGTCATGGGGAATTTGACATCGATCCTTACCTCGTAAATTAGCAAAGCAAAGTAGAGCACAAGAAGGGTAGGTATACATATATAAACTTGTAATGTGGTAGTTGTTTAGATAAAAATTTCCTTATCGTTGACTTTAGACTCAAAGTAATCCCTTTTATAAGGAGCACTAATTATGCGGAACCTTATCTTAGGAGGTAGAGAGCGTTGTTTAATATGACGTAATTGTAATTAAAAAGAACAGCTAGAATTCTTCCAATATATAATAATATCTTTTTTTTGGTCCAAAAATAATACAATACATTATATGAATATCCTTATTAGAAAAAAAAAGAAAAAGAAAGAAGTTTCCTTGATTTATTTTTGTCGTGAAACTATAATAAGTAGATTTTTAATTTGTACCCTTTTAGTGCTTATTAAACATAAATAGGCCAAACTACTCATCAATAGCAAATATTGTTCAAAACATAATTTAAAAAAATTTAAACATAAGCTTTATAATATTCATCTCAAAAAAGGCAATTACATTACTACTTATAAGAATTGGAAAGGGGGGAATACTCTTCCTAATATTCACATTTTTATTCTACATTCTATTCCGCATATCACTATAATAGTCTACATATAATTTTTAGGGACAAGGCAAAGATCATTTTTCTTATGCATAGTAATTCCGCGCAAACTCTCTGTGTCGATATCTTCTATGTTCATCCCAAAAGGCAACTCCCAATCAAATGCATATAGAAGGTTTGACAGTATAAGATCCACTGTTGCAACACCAAGTGCTTGACCTACAGAGAAACAAATTCAAAATTTTGAGTTTTTTTTTGAAAATATGGTTCAAAATATGATCATAACTATATTTCTACTAGTACTTTCCATATTTTTCATGTATAGTTTACGTGAAAATTCTATATAAAAATTGTGGGTTCAATTGAACTAATTGTATGAATTATATATTCGATATTAAATACCTGGACAACCTCTCCGTCCTGCTCCAAATGGGATAAATTCAAAATCTTGACCTTTGAAATCAATGTTACTATTCAAGAATCTCTCGGGTATAAATTTTTCTGAATTTTCCCAGTACTCAGGATCTCTTGCAATAGCCCAATAGTTTACACGAATTGTTGTTTTTGGTGGAATATTATACCCTTCTAGTATGGAATTTTGCATTGTCTCTCTTGCCACTAGAATTGGAGCTGGTGGATACAATCTAAATGTCTCTTTTATTACTGCTTTGAGATAAGGCATATTTTGAGTATCATCTTCACTTACAATGCCTTTTCCCCCCACTGATTTTCTAACTTCTTCTTGAACTTTCTTCATGGCTTTGGGGTTCTTCATCAAGGCAGTCATGGCCCAAATTACTGTAATTGCGCTAGTGTCTGTCCCAGCAAGAAATAAATTCTACAAAAACATATAAGTTAATAGGAAAATAACAGAGATGAGAGACATGTATCTTATTTAAAATTCAAATTGTTAATGCATATACATTAAGGCATAGTTTATTACCATGAGAATTGCTTTTATGTTGTCCAAAGTGAGATTGATTTGAGTTGATTGCTCCTTCCTCAGATGTAGCAAAATATCAATCATATCTCCTTCCATGGATTTTGGCCTATTGAGATTGTGATGTTGCTCAATGAGTTCTTCATAAAATTCATCCAAACACTTGAAATTCTTCTCAAGTTTATTTTTCATTCCAGTAAATTTATCAATCCAACTTAAAGAAGGAAAAAAATCGGAGACAAAGAAGCTAGCCAGAATATCTTGAGACTCATTTATAAGTTCATCAAATCTCCTCTTTTCATGTGCTTCTTCATCAAACCTAATACCAAAAGCAACTCTACAAATAATTGTAGTTGTAAGTGAAATCACTATATTGCTCAAATTGGTAATTTGTGAAGCGGCAGCTTGTTGAGATATTTTTTTGCTCATTCTTGAGACTTCATCTTCACGAATCGGACTAAAAGACTGAACTTTCTTGAGACTAAATAAATGAAGCAAACAAAGTTTTCTAATTTCTCTCCAATAGTCATTATAAGGTGAAAACACTATGTCATGACTATTGTAAGACAATTTTTGTTGGCAAAGAGTAGAGGGTCTACTACAAAATGCTAAATCTTGTGTCTTCATTACTTCTTTTGCTAATTTTGCAGAAGAAATTACAACTATTGGAGTAGAACCAAATTTCAATAAGAATATTTTTCCATATTTTTTAGAAAGTTTCCAAAAATAGATATGAGGAGTTACACTATCATATTGATGCAAATTTCCAATGATTGGCAAACCTAAAGGACCTGGTGGTATATTGGTATTTCTACTTATTTTGGTTTTGTGAAGAAGAAAAATGAGAATAATAGGAAAAGCTACTAAAAATAGAAAGAACAACATGGTTTTGTTGTGTCACAGCCAAATGCAACTTCAAATGTAACCTGTAAATAGATCTTCTATTGAATTGCTTTTATACACATTTATTTTGTTCAATTGAACGAAGTGATATTTGAGGATGACATCACAATTTAATCTTAAAGATGTTTAAGTATGCAATGACATAACCTTTTTAAATGTTCTAGACTTTCTGCTTAAATACGATTTCTTGGTGTTGATAGTATAATTAAGTAAATAAAAATATGTTATTTCTAAACAATTAAATTTTTAGATGAATAGTCGCACAATTTAATATGATAGCAAAGTAAGTAGAGTTTCTAGGATCTAAATCTCATTGTGGTCCATTATCTCACACACCCAAAAAAACACGTGTATACTTGGTGCCCATACAAAAATAATTAAGTATACTTAATTTCTATAATAATCAATATGTAATTAGTAGCATTTTCATTGGCAATCATGCCTAGTAAAACACATGATTGAAGAGATTAGTATCATGGATAGTCATATAATTTTCACTCTATTGTACGAAAGTTACAAAATGATTTTCTATAGAAAAAGTCGTTTATCAGATTGGGTTTGGATTTAATTTTGTCACCCCTAATTCAGAGTATACAGTTATACATATATATCAACATAATTTTTTAAAGTTAACGGATACTCGTATACCTTACCTTCCACATGATTCCGCCTCTTGGCCTTATCAGATTTAGCAAGAAAACGATAAGGTTATAACACTTCTGAACAATTTTGGATATGCATAGAATTCTTTGATTTTTTTAAATTTATGTTCTTTAAGAAAGTAGTAATTATCTTCTAACGCATTGTTTTTAGTAAGATACAAAATTTTAATACCTTGTAGTTTTATAATTATCTTCTTGAACAAATACTGATTACGTATAATTTTTCATTTTTTAAGCTTAAATTATTATTTTTTTGCAATTATTTAGTGAGTGGTAGAATTAATTAGTCCAATTATAAATTTGTTAGTAAATTTAATATAGATATTCGAATCATAACTTTGTCTGCTTCAATTGAACACCTGAATTTACGAGAAATTATTAGACCCTTCTAGCTCATACTTCAGTAAGTTTCTCCATATATTTATAAAGCATTTATTACGTAAATAAATTTAGCGCATATAAAAGAATTTGGCAAAATTAGACACGCATCAATTATGTTATCTATCTTTAGATTAGTTAGATGAGTTTATATGAAAAACGTTTGCAAACTTGGATATATACGTCTTCGATATCTAGTATCTTATGCTACTGCGCATAATACAACCAAATTCACAACGGATAGACACATATTTAGGATATTATTACGGTTGCAGATCTAGAAGGTTGGTTACGGATTTATATGTCTTATTGTTGTTGTTTAGATTCTATCTATCTATAATAAAATAATATTTTGATCGGAAACCCAATTATTATTGTAGATTTATAGTATCAACTTGAAGTTCTTGTAAAAAAAAACTCATTAACTTTAAATATTGAATCTATTTTTGTTAGGACATAGGGGGCTCGAGTTTGAAATTATATATCACTTCCTATTTGATATCTTGATTTAATGGGTTCAGAGGTAGCGCTAACATTTTAAATTTATGGGTTCAGAATTTGAATAATAATTTCAAGTGCTAATAATTACTGGATTTTAAATTTAGTATATATATATATTGGATGAAGTTCTTAATATTAATATATTGTTTGAGCAAAAGTTATGGAGTATATAACTGAACTTGTATCTAGACTTTGTTGGAGTCTCGCATCGGGGGTATAAGACGTCCTTATCCCCTTATATGATGATTTTGAGTAATTCTCCCTTTCTAAGCAAGTTTTTGGGATTGAGTTACGCCTAATATTTTTTTTTTATCATAGTATCAGAGTCATACTAATTCCAATTTATTATTTTCTATGTTGAACCTCCCATTTTATATTGTACACTCTCCAGATGTACAATCATGAGCATACCCCACTTCGATGGAATTAGGGGTACTTGGTCTCCTTTTATGGTATTTATTAAGTCCCACGTCCGTAGGCTAAGGAAAATATCAAGATATATATCACCTACTAAGCAAACTCTTAAATATATTAGACTAAGAGCCCATATGGATTGGCTGAAAAAAGTTATTTTTAAGTCAAAAAAATAAAAAAAAAGTCAAATTTAAAGTTAAAAAATAAAAAGTAGGAAAGTCCTAGCTACTGTTTTAAATTTTGTCAAACACTTCTAAAAGCTGAAAATAACTTTAAAATAAATTTGGCCAATTTTTAAGTCAATCCAAACATGCTCTAAATTGGATAAATTAAACGTAAAATCATGGTAAAAAAAAAAAAAAATTATTAATATACCTACAGGCTACACATCATAAAAGTAATTTTTCTTTTTTTAATTACATATAAAATAAATTACTTAACTATATTCGTACCATCTTAAAGGTCACCTTTGTTTTTTTTTTCCTCATTACATCAAATCACTAAATTATACTCATATATATATTTTTTAAATCACTTTGACTCGAAAATCCACAAATTCAATGAAAATCGATCAGACTTTTTTTTTAACTTGCATGCCACATCAACTTTAGAGGATCCATTTAATTTGCATATAAAATTAATTAAACCATATAAATATTGTTCAATACATAAACAAAAAATGCTTTCAATAAATCCTTGTTTATATTACTCATGATTACTTACTAAAATTGCTCTAATCAACAATAATACATAACCAAACGTATATGAATATCTTCTTTCGAAATTAGTACAACACAATTTTGAATAATTAATATTTGATCAAAAATTAACTTATTATAAACTCAATGAACAAGCTATCTATTCATATCGAGAATTTTCTTTGGTTTGATTTAATTTATAAAATCGAAAAAGGCAGTTATATTTACTATTTATAAAGTTGGAAACGGGGAGGCACTCTTATTAATATTCTTATTTTTATTTCACATTTAATTTGTTCCGCATGTACGAGCTAGAACTAAATGAAGTCTATTTTTCTTCTGTATATATATAGTATAATAATTTCAGAATAAATGTTTGTGTCGATATCTTTATCTTCATTGCAAAAGGCAATTTTCAATTAAATGCATATAGAAGATTTGATACTAGTATATGGCTCTACCAATGCAACACCAAGTACAATACCTGCATAGATTTGATTTTTTGATTAATTAAATAAAAATTTGAGCGAATTAAAATGAATCAATCAATTAAATGAATGAATCATTAACCCGTACCAAACTTAAAATAGTTGACCAACAAGGATTGTAGTGAAGTGATAAGTGCTCCTTCATTCTTAATCATATGTTTTGAGTTCGAGTCCTCGTGTGTACGAAGTCACCTTTGTTAGGGAGTGTTTTATCCCCAATATGAGACTTCTTCGCGTGAATTCAATTTTAATCAAACTCCAATGTAGATACCGAACACCGAGTTGACTTGACCATATGTTCAATGATTAAATGTGAACAAGTCATCAACAAACTCTCATTATTCAGTACATGCGTAGAAGTAACAGAAAATTAGCTTTAAAAGGATCACGTCACTTAAAAAATTTGTGGTACTTTAATATAAAAGTTTAATACAACCTTTGAAAAATGTACGTTAATTCAAATAATTACGCATGAAACACATTTTCATTATTAATATTTTGACTTTAAATAATATACAAGTGGATAACCAAGAAGGCAAAAGAAAAATTGAAATATCTTTCTGAAAAAATTCACTGCCGTACCATTTTAATCATTTAAGTTGTGTTTAAAATGAAAAGGTTAACAGTTTAATACAAGGTCTATAAATTGAAATATATTTGAGATATATATGATATCATATAACTAGAAAAAAAATGATTATGATAATTTTTATTCTCTTAGTAACTCTTCCTATTGTACTCAATTTCCTAGCCAAAAAGGGTAGGAAAAATGTTATCCCACCAGGTCCTTTAGGGTTACCATTTATTGGAAATTTGCATCAATATGATGGTTTAACCCCTCATATTTATTTTTTGAAACTTTCCAAGAAATATGGAAAAATACTTTCATTAAAACTTGGTTCTTCTCCAATAGTTGTAATTTCTTCAGCAAAATTAGCAAAAGAAGTATTGAAAATACAAGATTTAACCTTTTGTAGTAGACCTTCTTTTCTTGGCCAACAAAAATTGTCTTACAATGGTCATGATATTGGCTTTGCACCTTACAATGACTATTGGAGAGAAATGCGAAAAATTTGTGTTGTTCATTTGTTCAGTCTAAAAAAAGTACAATCTTTTAGTCCGATTCGTGAAGATGAAGTATCAAGAATGATCACGAAAATATCCCAACAAGCAACTGCTTCTCAAATTACAAATTTAAGTAATTTAGTGATTTCACTAACAAGTACTATTATTTGTAGAGTTGCTTTTGGTATTAGATATGACGAAGAAGCACATGAAAAGAGGAGATTTGATAAACTTTTAGCTGTGGCACAAGAAATGATTGCGCGGTTCTTTTTCACTGATTATTTTCCTATGTTCGGTTGGCTTGATAAATTATTTGGAAATATTGGTAGACTTGAAAAAATTTGTAAAGATTTAGATGAGTTTTATGAAGAACTCATTGACCAACATCTTAATCCCAATAAGCCAAAATCCATGGAAGGAGATATTATTGATCTTTTGCTACAATTGATGAAAGAGCAATCAACTCCAATCGATCTCACTTTGGACAGCATAAAGGCAATTCTCATGGTAAGTGATCAACTATACATGTCTAGGATAACCAATATATGCATATAGATAAAGAATTTAAGTTATATATATCGATAGTATAATACATGTCTAGTACGTACTTGCATACACAACTATTTTTATGACAATCTGATTATTTTGTAGGATATATTTGCTGGTGGAACAGACACAAGCGCGGCTGCAGTAGTATGGGCAATGTTAGCCTTAATTAAGAATCCAAAAGTCATGAAGAAAGTTCAAGAAGAAATTAGAAAATCAATTGGGACTAAAGGCTTTGTGAATGAAGTTGATGTTCAAAACATGCCTTATCTCAAAGCAGTGATAAAAGAGACATTTAGATTATATCCACCAGCTCCACTCCTAATACCAAGAGAAACAATGAAAAAATCCACACTAGAAGGGTATGAAATTCAGCCAGGAACTATAATTCATGTTAACTCTTGGGCGATTGCAAGGGATCCTGAAATATGGGAAAATCCAGAAGAATTTATACCTGAGAGATTCTTGAATAGCGATATTGATTTCAAAGGCCAATATTTTGAGTTGCTTCCATTTGGAGCAGGCCGAAGAGGTTGCCCAGGTATTCAATGGAAACGATGATTTTATTGAATCCATACTATTATATATTATACATGAAAATCTTGCATGTTTTTGATCTATAAAAGATTTAAGTTTTGAATTCGTCTCTCTAGGTATTGCACTTGGTGTTGCAACGGTGGATCTTATGCTTTCAAACCTTCTTTATGCATTTGATTGGGAATTGCCTTGTGGGATGAAGAAAGAAGATATTGACACAGATGTCATGCCTGGAATTATTATGCATAAGAAAAATGATCTTTGTCTTGTCCCTAAAAATTATTTCTAGAATTTTATATCTAATATATCCGTTATCACTTATGTTTAATATATGGTGTGGCTTGCCACTTTAATTTTCATTGTAATTTTGTTGCTTTTTGCTAATAAAGAGTTGTGTGTTTTCATCTAAAATATTTCGGTGTATGTATTCTTGGTTCAATATATGTTACATAGATAATATATATTTGTATTAGTTCATTTGCAGAATCCAGAGCCAATACGGTAATTTTTTTCCTAAAAAAACATAAACGGTATATCAAAAGAAAATTAAACCAAAAGGGCAAAATCGCTCTTGAGGAAGCGACGTCTTTCGAATAACTAGGTGGCAAAATACAATGAGATTCATTACAAAGGAGGGGAAAATCATGTAAAATTTATTTGAACTTTTCTTTTATAAATCAATACGCAACAATTAAAAATAATTTGAGGAAAATCGCTGCCCAGGCAGCGATTTCAGTTTTTCAAAAAAAAAAGTTTGAGGAAAAACGCTGCCCAAGCAGCGATTCAGGTTTTTCAAAAAAAAATAAAAACAATTGACAAGAGCAGCGATTTTAATCGGATTTTTTAACGGCGCAAAATTTGCTTGAAAGACATCGCTCCTTCAACAGCGATTTTGCCCTTTCGGTTTAAATCTTTTTTGATATACCGTTTATATTTTTTTGAGAAAAAAAATTACCGTTTTAGCTCCGGACTCTTCATTTGCATATTCATTTGAGGCATGCAACCAAGATTTATATAAAATTTATGAATTTCTATAGCGATCTCAAATTAATATATCTAAATTACTTCCTAACAAAGAAGCAACTCTTCAACTATGAATTTCTATAGCGATATGTAAAACTTAAGCTATAAATCATTTGTATTCAATCCTCACTTATTTATTTCTACTTTCTCTTTGAGTATACGTCGTATAACTTACTTCGATTATTATTTATATAAGATGCACATTATTGAGAGATTTGAGGGTCAAAAATGTCCTTAAACTATGCGAAATGAACAAAAATGCCCCCGTTTGTAATTTGGTCCAAAAATGTCTTACCGTCAATACTTTGATCCAAAAATGCCTTTATGGTTATTTAATGGGTCAAAAATACTTATTTTTCAAATAATTATATTGTTTATTTTATTTTTAACACATTTTTTTCTAATAATATTTTTTAAAATTGACAAATCTTTATCTTACTTCAATTCAAAAAATAAAATAAAAAATGAAAATATTTCTTATTTTATTATAATTATTTTTTATCGTTATATAAATATAAATTAATGATGGATATACTATGATCTTATATATATGACATATATTATATGTCGAAAGGGTACATGAAGTTATTCTATTTTAATTGATAAAATGAGATTAAGAAGATAAAAAGTACTTCTTACATTTTTATTTGTTAAAGTGATTTTAAAAGAAAGAAAACAAGAACATGGTTCTTTAATAATATTAGAATTAGGAAGAAGATGTGTTGAAAAAGAAAAAAAAAATGTATTCGAAAAATGACATTTTTGACCCATTTAGTAACTATAAGGGCATTTATGGACCAAAGTATTGACTGCAAGGGCATTTTTGAACCAAAGTACTGACGGCAAGGACATTTTTAAGCCAAACTATAAACGAAGGACATTTTTGTTCCTTTCACATAGTTTAAGGATATTTTTGACCCTTTTCCCTTAAATAAATTTGTTTTTACGTTTATGTCATTTTTATATTTATAAGAGAAGGTTTTTACACATAACTTATCTTCTGAAAAAATCATTTCCTCACATTTTTTTATTTTATGTTTTTTGCACAACAATGAAAGTAAAATTGTGATTAGGAACTTTAACCAAAACAAAACACAAATTATGTCATCAATAACATGGTACATATAATTGTTGAATTAAGAACACAGTGTATTATTTCACATTAAAAAAAAACACAATTTTTTATGCATTCCGAATCAAATGCATAAAGAAGATTTGGAAGTATAAGATCCACCATTGTAGCATCGAGTGTAATACCTGCAGAAAGACATATTCAAGATTTAAATTTTAAAATTTTGAAATTATAAGATTCTTGAAAAATACTATTTCTATTACTTTTCATGATTTTCACTAAATATATGTAAGTTGAATAAAAAATTACGTGTTCAATTAAACTTATAACGTATATTAATACCAAACACATTTAAATGATTTAAATGGGATTTCATATGAACAAAAGTAAACTCTTTCAAAAAAATATTCCATTTTGTTTTTCCCTTCTTGGTTTTCCACTTAAATGCAATGTATTATAAGATAGTCAAAATATTCACATGGAATGAGTCATAAAACCTGTAATTTTATATTCTTATGCATGTGTTTCATTAAAAAAAAAAAAAAAAAACCAATTAAAAAGCTCATTGTTATCATTTATCTGGAAAAGATCTAGAAAAGTGAGAATTAATAAATGTGTTTCATTTATTTGTAACAAAAAAAAAAAATCCATTTTTAGAAAAAATAAATTGAAACCTATTTTCCTTGCATGCATGTGCTTAAATAACGAGAGCTTAGGGTTGATTTTGGAATTACTATTTAAGTCCGTGTTTATGATATTAGGGTTGATTTTGGAATTACTATTTAACTCATGTTTATGATTTATATTTATAAGTCTATCCATTTTAAAATAACTTTAGTATATTTGAATTTCAGCCATATATAACTACATTCCGTCATTTTTGCTGACATATAGCTAAAGGTTAACCATCTTAATCGAAACTTCAATCATATAAAACTTTCGATATCACAATACTTAAACTTGTTACAAAATATATAGACATGCAAATTAAATAGTGATATTCAAATATAATATCCATTAAACATTTAACGTTAGTCTAGTAGTGCCAAAATTGATTCAACCCATTCAATTACTTGCCCACCTTTTAATGTGTTGGGCTTGAAAGATTATTTTGATGGGCTATTTTGGAGTTTGGACTAAAATTAAGTTAGCCCAAACACATACCAACACTTGGGAGGACGTATTAGGTAAGATGTATAAGAATAATATTTTAATTATTTATATATAAATTAGCATAATTAAACTTTGTTTCTTATTTGCTACTACAAATAAATATTGCAAAAATAAGGTCAAATTGGACGGATTGGCGTATGATCCGTACTTGTTGTTTAGCTTATTTTTGATAAGTCTGTTTTGATTTAAAGTGAAACTTCAGACAGCTTTGATTAATGTCGTATTTATTAATTCAATTTATTTTAATTCGTTCAAAGTCAAACAAACTGTTCATATGTCACTCCCAAAATTAAACGGGCCCCTACCTATTTATTAAGATACAACAGGTAATTGGGGTGTACATAGGTCGGGTTGGTTTGATTTTTCATTAAAAAAACCTAAACCAATTATGTTGGTTTATTAAATCTAAAAACCAAATTAAACCACATAAAGTCGGGTTTTTCGGTTTCGGCTTTAGTTGGTTCTTTCGATTTTTTTTCGGTTTTTTACAACTATACGGTGTTTGAAAAAAAGATCAAATATATTTTCACTTCCCTGTGTGATAAACTAAACTTAAAAAATGTTAAATGAATAGAAATCTTCGAAAAGACGATAAAATTTACATGAGTACAAAATATTTTATTTTGAAATATCAACGTTCAGTATGTTATATTAATCAGATCAAAGGCTACAATCAAACTGAATACAAAACGAAATATTTACAAAGTAAATTGTTAACTTCGAATTTGAAAAACTATAACAATATTATAGTAACTTCTGATCTTAGTACAAAATAAAATATTTACAAAATTTTACAAGCCCAAATTTGAAATAATATATATAAACGTTGAAAACTATAAACTAATTAAAAATATATTAACAAAGTAGATTATAAATAATATTTTTTTATCTATAAATAAAATAAAATTATATATTTATATTATGTCGGTTTGGTTTGGGTTCGATTTGACTTTTTTTCTTTGAATACCAAACCAAACCAAACCAAGAGTAGTCGGGTTTTTTTCCAACGCCAAACCAACCAAACCAAATCAAACCACAAATCAATTTTTTTTTCCGATTTAATTTGATTCGTCGGTTCGATTTGACTTTACGATTTGGCTCGTACACCTTACAAGTAATACCATATGGTACAAACCTTTTATAAGAAAGATTTATCTATCTCTCCTTTAATATATTTTTTTTGGCCACAAATTATTAGTCAAATAATGAGCACAAAGTAATACGTGTGATATCTCTTGACAAATTAATTAATAGCCAATTTTAACAAGCATCAAACTTGTGCTAATAACATTCTTTAGTAAAAGAGATATTGATGTGATATACTAAATGATTAATTAGGGTGTAAATCATACTTCTTATGATATATTTGAAATTTTTTATAACAGAAAATATTCATATTTGTTTCTTACTTTCAGAAAAAGGATATAGTTATGATTTATTATTATCATACTTTTTTGCTATATTTATCTTTATCATCTAATTTTAGATACATATTTATTTTTGAACTATTAACTCTCACATCCCACTCGTGTTATCGTATGTAGCGCCTAAATTTCAACAATTCACCACACCCAATATTTACACGAAATCATCCAAAAGGATTAATGTGAATTATCTTAAATTAGTAATCTTAAATCTAGTGCTAAGTTATGCGTCAGATAAATATCTGGAAAACATGATTGCTAAAGGACAAATGTCATTTTTCAAGCCTTAATTTTCGTGGCTAATAATTTTTTAGGATCTTTACATAAATAATTAGATAAATTTACTGATTCTTCTAGACGTAGATTATTCACCGTTATACACATATTATATATATCCACCAATTATTTTTAATTTAAATTATTAGGTAGACAACTATTTAAATTAATTCACTAATTTTAATTTAAGTTATTGAGTAGACGACAACTTTGATTAATTTCTTTTGATTTTGTTGATTTACTTTCATGAATCGTGACCTGTGTCCCATTATTTCAGATGTCATATTTTCCATTTTGTAACTATATATTATATGGTTGTGAAATGATCTTACATAAAAACAAAACATGAGCAAGTACAATTACGTAAAAAGTTGGAATTCCTGAATTGTGGTGAAAAAGCATCTAGTACCTAACTAGCTCTATAAAATATCAAGTTATAAACAAGTACTCTCTCCGTCTCTTTTTATATGTCATCCCATTCTATAAATAACTGAACCACAATACTTGTCATTTTATAAAATTTATGCATAAATTACCATATTTTGCCTATTATACCCTTGATAGAGTAGTTAATTAATCTTGAAAATGTATTTATTTTGACCAACCTAGGAAATCTATAAGTAATTAAATAAGGGTAGAAGGGTAAAGTTACATCATTTCTTAATGCAAGTGCAAAATAAAAAAGTGACATATAAAAAGGGACGGAGGGGTAATTACTTATGAGTAAATAAAAAAGATAAGTGCAATGTCATATTTACAAGAGAAAAAAAAAAACTAGTGTTACAAAATGATTTTTAAGGGTTAGCTTCGGAAAAATTAGGAAAATTCACTTAACCCATGTGTTTAGGTCATGACCAGACAATTTTTATTGTTGGTAGTGGAAATTATAGTCAAGAGAAAAGTTTGATGACTTTATTAAGTCTTTTAACACAAGATAGATTTATATAAAGACGCAACAAGTGACTACCAAGGAAATTAGACAAAAAATGATGCTCTTTCTACTCTTTGTAGCCTTTCCTATCCTTCTTATTTTTCTTCTTCCTAAAGCCAAAAAGGGTGGAAAAAACACACAGCCACCAGGTCCTGTTGGCCTACCATTCATTGGAAATTTGCATCAATTTGATAGTTTAACCCCTCATATTTATTTTTGGAAACTTTCCAAGAAATATGGAAAAATTTTCTCATTGAGACTTGGTTCTACTCCAATGGTAGTAGTTTCTTCAGCAAAATTAGCAAAACAAGTGTTGAAGACACAAGATTTAGTATATTGTAGTAGACCTTCTATTCTTGGCCAACAGAAATTGTCTTACGATGGTCGTGACATAGTGTTTGCGCGTTACAATGACTATTGGAGAGAAATGAGAAAAATTAGCGTGCTTCATCTATTCAGTCTCAAGAAAGTACAATTATATAAACCAATTCGTGAAGATGAAGTATCAAGAATGATCAAGAAAATATCTCAACAAGCTGCTTCTTCTCAAATTACAAATTTGAGCAATTTAATGATTTCACTTATAAGTACAATTATATGTAGATTTGCTTTTGGTGTTAGGTTTGACGATGAAGCACATGAAAGGAAGAGATTTGATTATCTTTTAGCTGAGGCTCAAGCTATGATGGCTAGCTTTTTCATGTCTGATATTTTTCCTTTTTTAGATTGGATTGATAAACTTACTGGATTGACAGATAGACTCGAGAAGAATTTCAAGGAATTGGATGAGTTTTATGAAGAACTCATTGAGCAACATCAAAATTCCAATAGGCCAAAATCCATGGAAGGAGATATTGTTGATCTTTTGCTTCAATTGAAGAAAGAGAACTTAATACCAATTGATCTCACTTTGGAGGACATAAAAGGACTTCTCATGGTAATTTCACATGTCTTAACTCAATACATTTCTATTTTAAGATATTCGATAGCTATTTTTAATTAAATTATTTGCTTGTATAGAATGTGTTAGTTGCTGGATCAGATACTAGCGCAGCTGGAATAGTATGGACAATGACAGCCTTGATGAAGAATCCAAAAGCCAAGAAGAAAGTTCAAGAAGAAATCAGAAAGTCAATTGGGAACAAAGGCATTGTGAATGAAGATGACATACAAAATATGTCTTATTTCAAAGCAGTGATAAAAGAGGCTTTTAGATTATACCCACCAGTTCCACTTCTAGTGCCAAGAGAATCAATGAAAAAATCCACACTAGAAGGGTATGAAATTCAAGCCGGAACTATAGTTCATGTTAATTCATGGGCAATTGCAAGGGACCCTGAAATATGGGAAAATCCAGAAGAATTTATACCTGAGAGATTTCTGAATAGCGACATTGATTACAAGGGACAAAACTATGAGCTAATTCCATTTGGAGCAGGTCGAAGAGGTTGCCCTGGAATGACACTTGGGGTTGCATCCATGGAACTTGCATTATCAAATCTTCTTTATGCATTTGATTGGGAGTTACCTCATGGGATGAAAAAAGAGGACATTGACACAAATGTTAGGCCTGGAATTACCATGCATAAGAAAAATGACCTTTATCTTATCCCTAAAAGTTATTTTTAGATTTTACTCAGATGTTAATCTAAGACGAATTTTGTAATAATAAATTGTAATGATTTTAAATCTTGAAATCACATTTCACCCTCCTTCTATTTTGATATTCTTCACCTTATAATCCCTTTAGTCATCCACTACTCGGTTTATTTTACACTATTCAATGGACCTTAGTTAAATTAGTGTATTAGTTATCTATATATTAGTATGGTTATTACAATTTTTTTTATGGAAGATCCAAATCTTGAATAATGAAAATATAACTCTTAAAAAGTTTTAAGGATATTATTATTTATGAAATTGTTATTCTATGGGCAAAATTGGTATGCTTCACTTTTGAAATGTGTAGGCCAAGAGTACTGTACAAGGATTGTACATTCATGACTTGTAGTTCTCATCAAGTCATATGTGGACGTTATCGCTCATACAAGTCCCAATCGAAAAGCAAATTGCACTCTTTTACAAGCTCCAATATGGAAGGAAAATATAGAATTTTTATGGTACAAAATCTCCATTTAATAGGCCCGCATTGATAGAAGCCCATCTTCTCATGGTTTGATCAGTTGATAGATACCCTATTGGTTCAATTACCTATGTAACAAAAAGAATTTGTTTTTAGTTTTATGTTACTCGGATGATTTTTATACATAAAGAATCTGAAAATTAATTATTGCAAATGATCGTAAGAGATCATTTCGCACCCCGGCCATATGTGCAACTTATATGTTTTTTTCTTAAAAAAAAACAATCTTTTTTTTGGAACTTTCAACGTTTGATACATTTCACCTATTGTGAACTTATTCACTATATATAATCTTTGGCTAATGCTATCTAATCTATGCTGACAAATGTCTTGAAATGTGTATAATATTGATTGCTAGCTACCGTAAAAATATCATTTTCAACTTAATATATATTAAGACATTTCAAGTGGCCATTATTTTGTGAAGTTGGACAACAAAATGATGTGTATAATATTGATTCCTCTTTGTAGCACTTCCAATATTTCTTATTTTTCTGCTTCCTGAAGTCAAAAAGAGTGGAAAAAACAATGTGCCACCAGGTCCTATAGGCCTCCCATTCATTGGAAATTTGCATCAATTTGATAGTTTAACTCCCTCATATTTATTTTTTGAAACTTCCCTAGAAATATGGAAAGATCTTCTCATTGAAATTTGGTTCTACTCCAATAGTTGTAGTTTCTTCAGTAAAATTAGCAAAACAAGTGTTGAATACACAAGATTTAGTATTTTGTAGTAGATCTTCTCTTTTTGGTCAACAAAAATTGTCCTACAATGGTCACGATATTGGTTTTGCACCTTACAATGATCATTGGAGGGAAAGGTGAAAAATATGTGTTCTTCATCTATTTAGTCTCAAGAAAGTATAATCTTTTAGTCCAATTCGCGAAGATGAAGTCTCAAGAATGATCAAGAAAATATCTGAACAAGCTGCTAATTCTCAAATCACCAATTTGAGCAATTTAATGATTTCGCTTACTAGTACAATTATTTGTAGAGTTGCTTTTGGTGTTAGGTTTGATGAAGGACATGAAAGGAAGAGATTTGATGATCTTTTTCCCGAAGTTCAAGCTATGTCCGTTAGCTTTTTTGTGTCTGAGTTTTTTCCTTCTTTATGTTGGATTGATAAATTTTCTGGATTGACAGATAGACTTGAGAAAAAATTTCAAGATTTGAATGAGTTTTACGAAGAACTCATTGAGCAACATCAGAATCCCAATAAGCCAAAATCCTCGAAAGGAGATATTCTTGATCTTTTGCTTCAATTGAAGAAAGAGCAGTCAACTCCAATTGATCTCACTTTGTATGACATCAAAGGAATACTCATGGTAATTTCTCATGTCTTGAACTAACCTACTTCTACATACATCTCGCATACACATATATACATATACATAATTATTTGCATATATACATATGTACGTCTGGATACATATACATAAAAGGTAAAAAATGGACGAGTTGAATCATATATGAGTGGGTCAGCATGGGTTATTGATTCAACCCACTCAAAATTGGAAAAATTACGCGGTCAAGCAAACATATACTAGTTAATTAGCTAAAATAGCTATAGTTTGCATTAGTTACAATTCAAAACTTACTTCTGGCTATAATTACATTTCTCTCTCTCGCCTCTCGCCTCTCTTTCTCTCTCTCTCTCTCACCTCTCTCCACTCTCTCTGGAATATCGCTCGTCTCTCTCCTCTTTTTTAGTCATCTCTCCCTCGCCTCTCTCCTTTCCCTGCCCAGTCTCTCTCTCACTTTTTTTCTGCCAGTCTCTCTCACTTTATACAAACAAATTATACAAATACAAATGTATAACTTGTGTTTGTATTTTTATAAATCGAGAGAGAGACTGGATATACAAATACAATTAATACATATCTATCTGTCATATACACTTATAATTATACAAATACAAATCTCTCCTTGCCTAGTTCTCTTCTGCCTCTCTCTCTCTCTCTTTATACAAATACAAATTATACAAATACAAATGTATAATTTGTGTTTGTATAAAGCGAGAGAGACTGGATATATAAATATAAATGTTAGAACTCGATTCAATTGTATACGGATATAAATTGTATGCAGATATACAAATACAATCATTGATATATATATATATATATACTAGTTACACACACACACACACACACACACACACACACACACACACACACACACACACACACACACACACATATATATATATATATATATAT